>JAANDH010000871.1:53405-122613 GCA_011799765.1 Nymphaea thermarum
ATATATATATATATATATATATATATATATATATATATATATATATATATATATATATATATATATATATATATATATATATATATATATATATATATATATATATCTGCCCTTAGTGTTTTTTTCGCAGTTTTTGTGCAACCTTGAGGGCATCATCGTCACTAAAGAAGACGAGAGCGAAGGGTAACTGACGAGTGAGACTGGCGAGCAGTTTGAGTAAATGCTGAAGACATCGTCTTCCTTCTGCTTTGCTTACTTCATTTGTGCGAGTCTTCCACGGCAGCAGCGTACGCATCTCAAATTCTCATCGCTAGTCAAAGCTGCCGCTGATTTTAATTAATCTTTCCTTTTCAGGTCTCCAAACTGACTTTGACCAAGGCTCATAAAGTCCGATTCATACAAAGCATGATTTGATTGGTGATAAGAGTGGCTCAGGAAAATGGATCCCCTATCTTTTTGAGTTTTCGCTTTATAGATCTTTCAGTTTTTTTTGTTTTTTTTAGCTTTTTGAGTTTTCGCTTTATAGATCTTTCAGTTTTTTTTGTTTTTTTTAGCATACAATCGGGTGAACGAGAGGTTAATTCTACTGCTGTAACGTCTCTTTTTTCTTCATCTCCTTAGAGTTTAGAACTGATTTGGTGTTTTTAAAAAAACATCCCACAATGCACTATTTGTATGTCGGTGTTTTCCTTTTTGCAGTATAGAAAGTTAACGAGAGATCAAAACATAGATTGACCTAAAATGTGGGGTCAACGACATGTTCAACTTTTATTAATTAATAAATTAGTAGATGCTCAACCTACTGATGATTAACCTTTGATGTAGAATAACGAAGGTGCATCATGAAAAGCTGCTTAGCACTTGGCTGATGAAAGAAATTTTTTTGTTATATTTTGATCATTTTGTAGCAAGAATTAATGTTTTTCATGGTAACCGCTGTTTAAGAATTTCTTTTAAAAGACGAGTGCTTATATATTAACTTTTAAAAGTTGACCAGTAGTTTATTATTTTCCTAAAAATTTGTGGCTAGTTGCCCACACAGACCAGACCAGACCAGACCCACAAAAAACGCTTATTTTCATATAATTTTTATCATTTTACATATCGATACGTCTTAAAAATTTTAAATTTCATAATTGGTTCTCCTTAGCCAAAATTTTCTGAGTTTGCCTTTGATTAGAGAGGACCCTTGGAAACCATACCCGTCATGTGCTTATGTGTGTTTGATGGTGAACATGGTGTTATGAAAGGGTGGAGAGAGAAAGAGAACTTTGTGGAGGATTGGATCAAGTATAGCTCTTACCATATTCTATTTGGAATTTGATTCAAGCTTAAATGTAGATAAAAACATACATTTGATAGGAACATAGGGGATTCTAATGCATCCCAGCCAAAGACTCCTCAACACTCTTTTTACAAATTTCTATACTACTTCAAGCTTTAAAATATCTGTTGGAGGTTAGATCTAGATCTGCACAACATGGGTTGGATCCAAACCGACCCTGCAACTCAATTGAGTTACTTAACCACCCACATAAACCAACCATTCATGTGGTGGTTGTAGTAACAAATATACAAAAGGGTAAAGCAAAGTAAAGGAAGGCATAGGTGAAAGCAGGAGAGGATTCTTGGAGCTACTAGGGATGTAAAACAACGAGGGTTTTTCCAAAAAAACCTGTCTGTAAAACTTGTCTCCCTTAAAAACGAGAGTCAAGCATCTATTTCTTCTTCACAACCTTCTACTGAAAACTCATGGTATGCAAATAGAAGCCTACATTCATTAGGTGACATAAAATTATACATTTATATGAATTTTCTTCATTGGTATCAGAGCCAGGTTCGCGAAGCAAAATCCAACAATGATTGGAAAAATCTACCTATGATTCACCACAACCCACATAAGACTAGGACGGGCCCTTTACTTTTTATTCTTCATTTAGAGGACTCTATGATGGAGGGAGGATTGCCCTCCATCTAAGTCACACCGGTGCGCCACCGGTACCGACTTGGCACATGACCAAATATGATAAGTTTTTCATTTTTTTTTTCTTCTTTTATCTTTCCTTCTTCTTTTTCTCTCTTTTATTTTATTTAATAATACTTTGAATTTTGTATGAGATTAAGGTAACCTTGATAAAAAAAATTAAAAATATAGACAAATAAAATTACTTATATAACAAATAATATATATATATATATATATATATATATATATATATATATATATATATATATATATATATATATATATATATATATATATATATATCACCCGCACCTATGTGACGTATAGCCCCTCCTTCCACAAACTGAAAATAAAGGCGTCAGAAGTAGGTGCTGGTGCTGCCCTCTCTATCAATTCAATAACTTGATGAAGGGTGATTAATGCTACCCATTCTTCTTCATCATAGTCTTTGCCCTGAGTATTGATAGAGGAGGCTGATGGCAACCAGGAGATCGGACCTGTGTTGTCCACCAAGCAGCCAATGTCCATCAATGGTACTAAACACCCACATGGCATAACGTTCACTGCTGGTTTTGGGTGGACGAGTGAAGACACCTACCGGCCTCAAGGAGCATAGCGTAGCTGGTCGGGGTAGGGGCCTGAAACAAAGCAGGTCTCTGGGCGCGACATCCAAGTTGAAGGGTGTCTCGTTCTATCACTGACACCGACGCAGCTCAGGACCCCGGAGGCAGGGGGAATGGGGGGGGCCTTCGGGCTTCACTCGGGCGGTGGGATTGACCCTCTCGCTCACCCAAGTGGAGACACCTACCGCCAGGTCTCTGGGTGCAACATCCAAGTTGAAGGGTGTCTCGTTCTATCACTGACACCGACGCAGCTCAGGACCCCGGAGGCAGGGGGAATGGGGGGGGGGCCTTCGGGTTTCACTCAGGCGGTGAGATTGACCCTCTCGCTCACCCGAGTGGAGACACCTACCGCCATATTATACACATCCTCGTCACGCCGAAAAAAAAACAAGAGAAAGAGTCGCAGTGGTTCACCCGTTTCTTGATGGGCTGAACATCTTTATACAACTACTTTTAATGTTATCATCTCCAACATTTTATTTTCTATGTGGGTGGTTCATGACATATTACTCGGTTCGAGCATGCTTTACTATGTCATGTTGAACTCGACTCAATACATTGTATTGGAGCTCGAGCTTAATCAAGTGAGCATGAGTTGAGCCGGCCTAGAGTCCAGTTTAACTCATTGAATGTCCACAAACGGACGCACATACACAAAAAGAAAATTAATTTTGCACTGTTATCTCATTGGGGTTTTTCAATTTTTGCTTTGGGATAAGCTCAACTTGATAGATGAACTCACAATGTAACGAATAAGCAAATAAAAAAATCATGGTAGTTTGATGTATAGATTAAATATGCTAACAACCTCTTTTTGATCAAAATTCATAGTGTTTCTTTATTCCTAGAGAAGTTCAAACAGTCGCCGCGGTAGATAATGTGAATCAATATCGAGGAAAGCGCAGTCTCAAAAAGTGCTACAAGGGAGAAAAGAAATGTATAAAATTTCATTCTGGCCAATCGAATGAACATCATGAACAACTTTCAATTAAGAAAGCAACAAAATATTCGTCTGTGTTGACTTGATTAGTCTTCACCTTTAGTAATCAGATTAGTCTATTACAGGAAAGGCACTAATTTAAAATATGAAGGAAAAAGAAAGGATGATTAATAGACCCATTTTAAGGATCAAATGACCAAAATGCCCATGTGTTTGGAGAAAGATCTCCCATTTTGTAAGGGCAAAAATTTAAGAGGGAAGTTTATTTTATAAAATCACCAAAATGCCTCCTTTTTTTTAAAAAAAAAAAGAAAAGAAACAGAAATTAATACCCTTCATACAAAACTGTGATAGGAGTTGAACGGCTATGGCTATGATACATACAAGGAACTTCTCTCGGTCTAAACCACAACTGAAAATGAAACAAGCATAAGAAATGAGTAATAATACACATATGGTCACTAAAAAAGTATGTGGGATCCCAATGGACTGATCGTCTGTTGTCAATGTTGTTAACGCAAGTTCTTTAATCAAACTGGCTGGCAAAAAGATTCAAAGAAACAACTTAATTGAATGAAAAATTGGAGTTGTTTGTGAATTGGATCCAAATAGAAGATGGGCAATCCATTACCAAATGAGTGAAAGGAGCAGAAGAGAACTCAAACTTGAAAAAGGCGTTGTGGGACTTATTAAATGACGGAATCTGGTTTGTAAAATTATACTTGGCCCTGGTTGCTGCTCATACTGAGATGGACCAATCCTTTAACTTCATAGGTAATAAAATTAAGTGTGTCAATCAAAGGCTTGGACAGATAGCCAAAGAAAGACAAAACTATAGGCTTGATGAGTCTGTAGTAGGAAGGAAAGGAAGCAAGAACAACATCAATAGGACCATGAGAGCAGCCGATAGCGGTAGCAACAGAGACTAGTCCTCACATGATTGAGAAATACATCATAGGTAGGGGTGATGATAAAGAAGCACTAGTACAAAAATTGTTGCTTGAGAATTCTGTCAGTGTGCCTGTGCCTGTCATCTCCATAGTAGGAATTGGAGGCATTGGCAAAACGACTCTTGTTAGGATGGTGTTCAATGATGTCCGAGTTAAGGAACATTTTGAAGGAAACACATGGTGGGTGTGCGCAACAGAGAAACCAGAAGCGAGGGAGATGGCTAGAAGGATATTGGAAGTGATCACAAAGGAATCCATCCCTAACTTGCAGTTGAGCATTCTGTGCGAGCAGCTTATAGCAAATTTTTCTAAAAAGTTCCTTCTCGTGCTAGATGACATATGGGATCTAGATTGGTGGGGTCAGTTAGAGGCAACCATTGTAAATGCTGCAAGTGGGAGTGGAATCTTGATGACCACAAGGAAAAAAGAGGTTTCCGATGAGATTAAGGCAACTTACGTGCATGAGCCAAAATGTCTTCCTTTCGAACACAGCTGGTCGCTCTTTTTGAGCAAGACTCTAAGAGAGGGTGAAACAGCATGCTCCTTGGAAGGGGTGATTGATATTGCAAAGAGCATAGTAAGGAAATGCTGGGGCTCCCCTCTAGTTGTCCAGGCAGTAGGCAGAGTCATGTAATTCAAGGACAGAACACGGAAAACATGGGAGTCCATTTTAGACAATAAAATATGGGAATGTAAATCTTCTGCATCATCTTCAGACGGCATTCTTCCTGGCCTGATACTAAGCTATGATGATTTAAGCCCTACTTTGAAACGTTGCTTTGTTTACTTTTCTGTATTTTCAAAAGACTATGAGATCAGAAAAGAGAAGTTGGTCAAACACTGGATGGCTCAAGGGTTTGTTGCAAGCAGAAGTGATCAAGATATAGAACTCACTGCAGAGGGATATTTCAATGATCTGGTGGGTCGTTCTCTGATTGAACATAGGGGCTATGATCAAGTATTTGGCATGCATGGTGTTATTCATGATCTTGCCATGTATGTTGGTCGAACGGAATATGGTCTCGATCTTGCTAATCAACAAATACGCCATTTATCACTCACAAACAAGGTGCACGAACACTCACTAGACCCCTCTAGATTACAAGTGCCTGAACTGCTACGTACACTATTTTGTCCACTTGATTATTTAGAAAGTTTGCCACTTGAGAAGGTGTTCAACAGTCTAAAGAGGTTGAGAGTGCTAGACCTGCGTGGAAGCAGCGTCAAGGTGTTGCCCGAGGCCATTTGGGAGCTCCCCATCCTGAAGTATCTCAACCTTAGTCATACAAAAGTAGAAGAATTGCCTGCTTCTGTTGGAAGACTTCACAGCTTGCAAACGCTTAATCTGGACTATAGCAAGATCAAGAGAATCCGCAAGGAAATCAGTCGGCTTTTTAACTTGAGGCATCTAGAGTTGCGTGGTACATCCCACCTGGAATTCATGGCCGAAGGCTTGGGCAAGCTTACCGGCTTACGGACCTTGGACAAGTTCATTGTATCCGATGGCAACGATCAGGATGGTGCATGCAACCTTATGGAATTGAAGAATCTCAACAGGTTAAGAGGGAGGTTGGTAATTGAGCACATGGAGAGAGTAAAGGACGAGTACTATGCAACAAAGGCACAACTTCACAGAAAGAACAACCTCACCAATCTTAAGTTCGAATACGACCGTCAAATGGATGTCACCGAGAGGAAGAAGGTAGAAGCTGTGCTTGAAAAGCTAACACCTCCTACCTATCTGGAATGTATGGAGCTGAATGGCTATGTGGGTAGAATGCTGCCACTCAGTTGGCTTGCCAACAACAGCAGCCTGAGAGTGCTGCGACTTGAACACTGTATGTCCTTGGAAACCTTGCCCACACTCCCTGTGACGCTAACAGACTTGGATTTGTCATACTGCAGTGAGTTGGTCGCCATTCCCCCAACAGCGCCGTCATTGAAATCATTGAGCATCTCCTTCTGTCCCCATATAAGCTTACTGCCCTTTTTCCCATCAATTGAGACCATAGAGGTGGCATCATTAGACAGTTGGGAAGGGTGGGCATCTGGTAGAACAACATCCGGTGAAACAGTTGCCTCCATGCCCTGCCTGCAGAAACTAAAGATATTGAACTGCCAAAGGTTGAAACACTTACCTCCTCCCGTCTTCCCTTGCCTCGAGTACCTAAGTATCAAGGGATGCGTGCAGCTTCATGTCCTCTGGGAGGACGAGCAAGATCCAAATTCCTCACAAAAGGAGGCAATCGACCTCCCCAGATTGAAATTTTTGAAGTTGGGAGAACTGCAGGAGCTGTCTGCCTTGGCAAAAGGAACCACCAGCCTCCCCATGCTTGAAGAGCTGAGAATAGAGCTCTGCCCGAGACTCACATGGCTTCCAGAAGGGCTGATGCAAGACCTGCCTAAGTTAACAACATTGCTGCTATTGGACTTGGAGGAGCTTGCTTGCTTGGCACAAGGAACAATCAAGCTCCCCAAGCTAGAAAGACTGTGGGTCGGTGGTTGTCCCAAGCTCACTTCACAACAAGTGGACATGTTGCTGCGAAACCACACACAGTTAACTCACCTGTGGTTAAAAAAGCTTGAACGATTACGGAAGCTGAGTGCCTTGGTTCGAGGAGATGCCAGCTTCCTCAAGCTTGAAGAAATGAGAATCGAGTTGTGCCCCATGCTCAGCTCGCTACCAGATGGGCTGCTAAAAATCCTTCCTAAGTTGAGAAAATTGGAGTTGTTGCAGTTGTATCAGATGACTTCTCTGTATGAACAAGGAGCTGTCAGCCTTCCCAAACTAGAGAGCTTGTGGGTCATTGGATGCCCTAACCTCAGCTCTCGACAATTGGGTAGGTTGACGCAGGACCTGCCTCAACTGACAAGTTTGTTCTTGGGGTGGCTGTCCTGGTTGAGATCCTTGCCTCAACAGATCACCAACCTCCCCAAGCTTGAAACTTTGGAGATTTCTCACTGCCCCAATCTCGTCTCAGTGCCGGATGGGTTAACACGCAGGCTTGGAAGTGGCCTAGAAATAAGCAACTGCCAGGGTAGGGCAACTCTCTCTCTCTCTCTCTCTCTACCCTCTTTTCCTGCCAATTACTTGCTCATCATGGTACATAATATTGTGCAGGGCTTCTTTGAATACGTCCAACTGATGGAATGCATTTGAGCAGTTCAGTGCCCTGCACAAGCCCCTGCAACTGATGATCAAGCAATACGGAAGCAAGATATGGTGTCTGTGCTCGGGGTTTGACCTTATTCATGATTAAAAATTTAAAACCATGCTACTTTTTGTTTTCCTGTCTCTTCCGTCTTATGGCTTAAGATAATTCCCAGCCCGATCTGTATCTCACATTTTTTATCAAGGTAAGAGTCCAAGAACAGTAACAAACATGATTAAGAAATGCATCTAACAGTAATATACATGAATTGACTCGAGCGCTTGGCTCTGCTCAGACTTCAGGAGCCTTAAAGAAATATACATATGCTATTGTCTGCTCTGAGCTCGAGTCTGACTCCTTGCTTATCCAGCTCTTCTGCTATGTTTCTATTGAAGTTTCTGAATATGGTTTCATGTTGAAGCAAAAATTGTTCACCAGTTATTCAAAGGAGAGAAAAAGGCGAAGCTGCAGCTTCTGTAAATTATGGAAATTGCTCTGATAAGCTCTATAAACCCTGTCAATGTTGCATAAATTGGTAGGAATGCATGCATATACCTGCAGCCTGCCAAACTGCACTGTTACTAAATGCCTTTCTGTAGCAGAGCTGGTGCTTTGGTTTGTTGACTTTTGGAGAATGAAATTATTTGTTATAGAGTATCGTAAGACATTAGGCAGAGAAACGCGCTAGCTATACTTGGGGTAAAGCACTATGTGCCTATGTGGCACATCACTTAGTTTTTAGGCAAATTTTCAGTCAGCAAAATGTTTAGCAATTATAAACAGACTTAAATTTTCAATAGTGTTAAAAACATTCTAAATTTTTTCATTGTTACTTAAAGAGGTTGTTGAGTTAATTTTTCCTATAAAAAGGATCCAAGGACGCATCCTAACTTTTTGAATAATTTTAAGGATGTGTAAGCTATAGGAAAATAAAGTCAAAATTTACGTCAAACAATTTGGTAAAACTCGAAAATTATTCTTCAATTTCTATGACTATTAGAAAAGCAGATAGGTAACGCGATATAACTGAAAGACATTTAATTAATTTGTATATAGATCAATATGTATAGGTAAAGAAGCTGACGGAGGAGAACTGCGTAGGTGTTTATGTGAAAAATTTTCAGAATTGCTATAACCTTTCTGAACAAAAGGTCCCTTGGAGGGAAATCGCTTTCCTGCAGAAGAAGGCATGGGAGCCCAAGCACAAAGAATGTTCTAAATTCCATCAGGTGATGAGATGAATTTTCACAGATTCACTAGCAGACTAATTTGATTATGGTGGAATCACTTAGCAGTTAGCACATACTTTGCAGGGACAAACAGCAAAAACAAGTCTAAGCAAATTTGACGAGATCCTGACAACCGAATGCAGCACCCACATGATATTAAGATCTCTTCTATCTATAGCCTAAAGCAGAATACATTCAATGACACGTTTTCTTCAACATCCATACACCTTTTTCCTTCCACCGTCTGGTAGAGGATATCTGACATAATTGTACAGAAAAGGCAAAAGCTCAACATCGCTGATGCTGGACCAGTATTCTCACAGATCTACATGCAGATTTTCAGGTCCAACACCTTGAAGCTCACCCGATCTTGATCCTACATGTGCAGAGCTAGAAAGCCGGGACAGAATAAGACGTGCAACATTTTCAGCAGCAACGGCACTTGTCTCTATTGTACTTGCTGCACTTTCAAATGCATTGATGTAGTACAAATGTGACTGGTCCAACATGAATGGTGCGAAAACCTCTGGCACTACATAATGTGGGTAAGCAGGCCAGTTGATCATTCTTGTGTCACTTCTAACACTGCAAGAAAAAATTACACAAGCATAAATGTACTGGAGTTAAGTGGCATAATCTCCACAAATACAAAAATTACCTGAATAGCTTGTCCAGTAACTCATCTGGCATTGGTGTGCGAGAGAAAAGTTTATATGTTTTATCTTTGTCACTGTATCTCTTAAGGACAGACACAGATGAGAAAGGCAATCCTTTAACTTCTAGAGTGGCCACAAGATCAGGAATTTCTGATGATGGAGACAAGCCAAAATATTCCTAGAGAATCCACCAGTACGTTTCAGTAAAATTTCCACTATAATCAAGATGCATTTCATATTTAAATCTCCATACCACATCAAACAAACTTACTGGATTTAGAAAGCCCCTAACAAATGTGGCGTATGTATGCTGTGTTGATTGTTTTGGAAGTGTGATTGGCGGCAAAAAATTGATGCGAACCTCATCTAATGGAGTAGCAACAACTGCTACTTCACAGTGGTATGCATTTTCTTGGGTGGAATTAAGTTCATAATAGTCACCATGATTCGATACTGATACTATCTCTTCATGCAGATGCAATGATGCATTTGTGCTATTTATCAAGCCAGCAGCCAACTGCCAGTTTCCTCCTTCAACAGACCACAATCCACCACCTGAACCTGCCAATGAAACAGCCCCAGCAAGTCCGCTGATGCTTACGTCTTGGCCATAGTTAATTCTTGTGATAACCTGAAAGAGCCATGGTTTTAGGCTTTTAGCAAAGCATAACACTGAAAAGTCCTATTGTTCCTTCCAACAGGATGTGCTCACCACAAATTACTAAAATCAGCCAACAAGCAGCCTTTTAACGGTTGACATGGGCATTAAACATGTCAACAATGTTGATCGTATTTAGAATTTTATCCAAGAGACAACAAACGTTCTACTTTTGCAACAGATACTTCAATGAAACCTCAAAGCAATGAGTAACCATGACAATGGCCTTTTAGGCATTCCCAGGGTTCGCAATAAAAAAGACAGTCCGACAGAAAAAATTGCACTCTGTTTCTTAGATAGGATATTGCGGACTCCCCATCTGAATGGTTCACTCTCAATATCCGGTGTGTGTCCACAGCAACCGGAGACTTTCTAAGTGGACAAGGGAAAGATAGAGAGGGTTTTACATGAAGGGTCAACCAGAGTAGGGCATGGGACACATGTATCTCTAGATCAGCAACCCTCATTTTTAGAAGGTTCAATGATTTCGCTGATTATGGGACAAAGAGATACTCTGTGCAGATTAAAATCAAGGAATGAAACCAGATGAGGTTCAGATAGCTCTAACAGCAACATCGTGACAACAATAAAAAAAACAAAAGCAGCAAGAAGAGAAACGAGATTGCACCAGAATGAAAATGGAAGAGAAGCAGGTCAGTAGTTATGCAACAACGACGACTGCTCCAACAAAATGTTCGACAGCAAGGAAGCATTTCAATCAGAAAATCAGGAAAGCAAGTCGCGAAGAGGCGCGGAAATTCACCGTGACAAGTTCAGATATCAACAGAGACGACAGCCCAGCATCGTCCAGTTCCTCCCGCAGAGTCCGCTGTGTGAGAGAGTACAAACCTGCCCACTTCAACATTTCCTCAACCGAGCTAAAAACGGGTCGATCTTTTTCATAGTACCTCAAGAAGCTCTCCAACATACTCTGCCAAATTCCAGACGGAAAAGAAAAGAGAACAAAACCCGAAAAATCGATTTCAAAATCCAACTAAGAATGGGAATTCCAGAGCAATGAGGACTGCAAGCGCAAAAAGATACCGAGATTCAAACACTAACATTCAGGACTAAAATTTTCGGGAATCCAAGAATTACCATACCTGGACGAACCTCTGCATTCGTATCAAGGAGAAGCCGTACCGCCTAAACAACGCAACTGTGTTCCAAAGGCGAGCGATCTGCTTGGAGATGAACGATTTCCCCTGGGGAATTGTCTCCAAGACGAAGCGCTCACCGTCCCAAATTCCAAACCACCCGTCGTCGACGCCGTCGTCGTCCTTGCCGGTGGTGGTGTTGAGGTTGAGCAAGGAGGTGAAGTTAAGGGCGTGGAAGTTCTTGGGATGGAGGATTGTCCCTCCGGCCTCGAAGGTGTCTCCTCCGATGCTGACGGTGGCCATCCGGCCCCCGACTCTACCGCGCTTCTCAAATATCAGGATCTCGATGGGAAGAGAGTTATGTGAGAAAGTGCTCTTCCCGAGGTCATGGAGGAAGTGGGCAGCAGATGAGCCAGCGATTCCGCTACCAATTATGCAGATACGATGGGGACGAGAGGAAGAAGAAGAAGTAACAGAAGAGAGGAGAAGCAACAGATTGGTGATTAGCAGAGTAGCCGCCCACGGCGCCATGGTAGACATTGTGGGAGAAAAGTGGAAGACACAGCTATTTATGCCGATCGAAAAATATTGACAGATGGAAGCAGCCTATGGGAGAAGCCTCTTGAGCGACTAACGAAGCTTCGAAGTTGCTGTCGTCATTTCAAATATCCGATCGAGGTGAGCGGGGTTTTCGCTAAGCGTAAGCACAAAGTCTTCGTTCAATCTTGTCTCGCCTTTTGATACACAGTCTATTTTCCGGAATAGCTGAGATTCAAACCTTAAACGGAAACATGACCTGCAGCCTATTTGGTTGGAAGGAAAGGGAGGATGTAAGGGAAGAGAAATGAATGAAATGGAAGGAAAAGAAAATGAATTATTAAAAAACTTGTTTGGATAGAAAGGAAAGAAAAGGCTAAAATCTTCTTCTGAGTCCTCATAGGTATTGTGGATAAAAAAAACTTTTCATCTTCTTTTTCTTTCATTTTCCTTTTAATTCCTCCAATTTTAGATGGATTGGATTTACACTAATCTATCATTTCATTTCCCTCTCATCGCAGTGAAACACACTTTGTCTCTTTCTATCCTTTTAATTAGCCATACCAAACAAAGGAGGGATTGTTCAATCTCTTTATTTCCCTCCAACCAAGCAGACGGTTAGAAAAACAACGCTTTGAGTATTCGAATTATTTCATTTGCACATCTCAATATTCGCCATGAATGCAATGCTGGAGAACACTGAATTCGAGACATGTCGACGATAGTGTTATGCACATCTTGCGCATGTCGACGATAGTGTTATGCACATCTTGCGTCTTTATGCAACAGAGAAACCAACTTTGGTTTCTTTGTTGTCGGTGTATATCTCCACCTAAATATTTTGTTAAGACAACAAGAATCTTGTGGAATTGGGTAAATATTTTGTTAAGACAACAAGAATCTTGTGGAATTGGGTAGTGCCATTCACCAATATCAAAACCCCTCATTTCCCTGCTGGTGATTTCGATTTTCTTAGAGATGCAAATGGAACAGGTGGGAAAGTCCCCAACCTCAAGCATGTTTGTTATCTCTTTTTAACTTCAGTCTTGAGAGAAGATCTATGATAAGAAAGTCATATACATGGACCAACAATCGCATCTAGAGGACCTGAAAATATCAACTGCCGACCAGATGGGGCCATAACAAGCTAGTAGAACGAACACTCACACTTCAGATTCAATTCTAGAGTATTTTCCATAGCTATCTCATACCAATCTTGTCAAGTATTTGCCATGAACGGTTAGTGTCGGTCGTCTCTTGTGTTATCTGCGTTCTTTTGTGCACATGGGGAGGGATTATATATAGTAACATCTAAGCCAAAAATATTCCCACGAATTGAAATATGATTTCCATGTGATAGCCCACAAGTTTTCGGAAAGCCTCATGTGACAACCACAAGTTTTCGTAAAACACCTTGAAATTCTCGGGGAGTTCTGTAAGCTACAGTATTGAAAGCTCGACACACCCATTTCCTTTTCTTTTAGTTGGGAAGACATGATGCCCGATCCAGATCAGTGGCAGGATAAAAATGTTTTGGCAAAGTAAACGGCTACTAATTCAAAAAATTTTAGACCCTGCAAATACATGATAAAATGATGAGGGAGTGGCGCCATGCATAAATAAATAAAGGACTGAGGGACACTAACGATATAAATACAGCAAATAGTTAAGGCTAACTAATATATAAATAAATGAATTTAAAGAACTGTTTGGTGAACTGCCCACACAATCTCACTTATAGCTCAATGATATTGTCAATAAATATGACACTTATTTACGTGTTTGCGTTCTGTAGTTTGATTTCTAGCTCCACCAGTTTCTGTTTTAGGGAAGGGAAGCGGCATGTTTTAAAAAGTATGTTTAATAGTCTTGGATCTCAGATCTAGAATTCATACGGAACTTATGATTTATTGGTAAACTCATTGTTTAAATACAAAGTGACGCAAAACGAGACCAAGTCGCCGAAGACTTTAGCTAAGCTCAACCTTTAGTGATACGATCTAGTTTCACGTTACTAAAGAACCTAGGGGAGTTCAACCTTGGGTCGCACGATCCCGTTTTCTGTGGTGACGTGATCTCATTGCACATTACTAAAGCGACTGGTTGAGGTCAACCTTTAATTACACGATTTAGCTCGTTTTGCGTCAATGAATATCTTAGTGGGGCTCAACCTTTTTTGACAAGACCACATCACTGGACCATGGCAGGGTGAACCTTTAGTGACGTAATCTCATTTACCAACAGCCTCCAAATCAGTCACTGAAAACCGTGGAGGATTCAACCTGTAGTGACATGATCCCAGGTTGCATTACTAAGGACTGTGGTGGCGTGAAGATTTAGTGACATGATCTCATCTCATTTCACGTCATTAAAACCCTACCCATGCTCACTCTTAGTAATGGGATCTCATTTTGCATCAGTGAAAACTATGGAGGATCCAACTTTCATTAACATGATGTCGTCAAGTTCATAACCATGCTCTCACTTTGCATCAGGTTCAACTTTTTAATAACGCGATTTCAACCTTCAGTGACATGCACGGCCTTATATGGCATCTTAAAGGCCGATTTCATTTCATGCCACTAAAAACATGACTTGGGCCTTTACTCTTTGCTTGCGTCGCATCAAAGAATGTGATCACATCATCAATGACATTATCTTTTCCTTGCGTCAGCAAAAAGATTTTTGTTTCCCCCCCCCCCCCCCCCCCCCTAGTAGTCCCCTTCCTTGCACCTCTTTCTCCCCAACCCTACTTCTAGGAGACAATGGTTTGTAATATTATACATAGGGGCTGCATGGGCCTTGGCCTTACCTCAACATTTAAAAAAAAAAAAAATTATATGTAAATTTTAGAAAATTTTATTTATCCTAAATAAAAATTTGAAAAAATAATATTTTATCCCGTGTCAAAATTAGAAACTTTAATTTGGCTCTCTTTATGAAAAATTTCTGGCTCTGCTCCTGGTTATTTAAGTCATTCTAACATGATTACAAAAAGTTTGAATAGCTTCTACGGGTTTAAAACATGAGCTGTGCAGATTTTTTGAGTTTTCTATCCAACTTGAATTGGTTGTTCTGAAAATCCAAGACTTTCTTTTCTTATTAGCCAACCAGAATGAGTACCCAGAAAATTAATCAAACTTGCCCTGAAAGACAGCTGGATCTTATGTGTAATTCCTTTCTTCAATTTCTTAATTAGTTGCACTTCTTTTCTCTGCTTTCTTTTATTTATTTTGAAGGTTAGTACCCTTGACAGATCACAGGACCTTTCTCTTTTTCCTTCTTTCATATTTAGCGTATGTATTAATGGCTAAGCAGAATTTTCAGGCTGAGGGGCATTTGTGTCACCAGCCTAGGCTCCCAGTAACTAAAAAGTGTACCATGCCTGAATCTAGTTGGGTTTAGCGGTGGAGGAATTGGATAGGAAAAAAGAGGGATTGTTGTTGTAAGATATCTAATGAAACAATAGCTCGAATTGAGATCTCAACCAAAGAGAAAGATATCAAATATCTAGAGCTTCTTTTTGTATCCTATATGAATGATCTGATCCGTAAGGACCATGGTTGGGAATTGTTTGATCATGTTTCTCCCAGAAACAGAAGTCAAACTCTGATCCCTATGTAGAGTAAGTATCACGTTGTAATTTTAAGCATTTCAATGAAAATTTTAATGCCCCCATGTATCTCTGCCACTGTTGTGTATAGATAGTTATCAAAAGCTAGACAACCTCTCTCTCTCTCTCTCTCTCTCTCTCTCTCTCTCTCTCTCTATATATATATATATATATATATATATATATATATATATATATATATATATATATATATATATATATATATATATATATATATATATATATATATAAGTTGGTAAAAACTCTGAGGTCAGAAATAAAAAGTCAAACCATTGACTTTTTTGTTCAAAATCTATTTTCAATGCAATGTAAACATTTTAATATATTTATGAAGACTATTTTGATATAAAACATGTTTTGATTCAAGTTGTTTTAATAAAAAATATTGATTTTTTTATTATCATGTCATGATGGCCGTTCATTTCTTCTTATTATAAAAACACCATTAAAGTCTAACAAATAACCAACTTAGTATATGTTTTGCGTCAACCCATTTTTACGATCATATCAATAAGGTTAGATTGCAAACAAAAAACACTTGAAAACTCAAAATTAAAGAGTTTGGTTTTTATCCTTAAGTGTCTGGCTTTCACCAATATATATATATATATATGGTCTTCAATTCCAGTGAATTGAAAAACACGCAATATCCAGATCCAATTGAATATCCAACTTGGCAGGGTGACTCCGATATATCTAAGTTCAAATCTCACGTAATTAAATTCTGGCACACAGATTGTAAGGTCAAACTACATATTGGCGAGACATACTAATTCAACTACACCGATTCAAGTATTTGAATATGGAGATAGAAATGGATAATGATTCTAAGATCCAAATTAATGTGAACAAGATTGCATGACATGTTTCAGGGACCGAATCAAATCTAATTTTGTTTTTTCCTTATTTAGCAATATGGAAGGTGGTGCATAATCTTGTTGTGCGACCAAAATACTCCTGATTAATAGACAAATAAAACTTGTTTTGGAAAAAAACAAAAACTTAAAAAGACCTTTTTAATAATTTTCAAAATACCCTCAACTCTTATCCTATTCCTTTTTCTTTTTTTCTTTTTTTTTTTTGTATATGTCTTGCATGCAGGTACACAACTCTCTCTCAAACTGGGGGAGGTTATTCTAGTGAATGAAATGACAGGTTGATTTTTGCTTTTGTGAGAAGAAAACTGAGTTATTTAATATAATCCCCG
The DNA here is from genome assembly GCA_011799765.1 of Nymphaea thermarum. Taxonomy (NCBI): domain Eukaryota; kingdom Viridiplantae; phylum Streptophyta; class Magnoliopsida; order Nymphaeales; family Nymphaeaceae; genus Nymphaea; species Nymphaea thermarum. The sequence goes on from JAANDH010000871.1 coordinate 70,055, forward strand.
TCCTGGCAAGGGAGAGTTATTCCTCGAATTCGCGTGCTAATTCAAACCCAGCTCACGAGGAAGCTTTAGGATGAAATGATCGCACAGTGGTTTGGGTTGACGTCAAGTAGGCTGGAAGGCATGAGAAATTCGGAAGCAACGTAGGAGAAAAGAAGTGGAATGAGAGACAAGAATCGAATCAGGCAACCACAAAGTAGAACTGGGCAACTGGGCCGGACTGGCTCTAGGCTCGACTAAACGAGGTCTGAAGCTCATGCTGACCATCCAAGGCCAGCCCACTTAGTTACGAGACTGGGTTCAACCATAAATTTCATACCTGTCAGCTACCCAGCTTGGTACCCTTATTTGAAATCCTTAAATGTCCATTTTCTAATATCTGATCAACCTTGGGTGACACCCCATCATTTGTTAAGGCTATATATATATATATATCATCTTAAAGAAAGAGAGTGTCACAGGCTGACTCTTTTTGAAGTCTATTTGACCCGCGTGGCGCCGAAGATTTTCCATGTTTTCGGTCCGCCTTAACTCAATCTTAATGTAGCAAAAGCTTTCATCAATCTTTTAGGACTACAAACTAAACGATGAGTATTAGACACTCGACACTCCATTACCTAAGAATGAGTGTTAGACACTCGACACTCTATTACCTAAGATTATCTCATAGTAGACCATCGGCAAGCCGTGGTCATGAGGCCATGTTAGAACACTGTTATTCCTCCAAGCACTTATCTACTTCTATACAAAATCTGGATGGAAGTAAACTTTTCTTGGTAAGAAGTCTCCAACTGAAGCCAGTAGCCGACTATATGTCATTAAGCAATGCAGCCGACCGACGCCCTACTCAACGACGAGCTTTCACTTGTTCGTCCTCATGTAACTCTACGCAGTTGTGGATGTAGCATATGCGTCCATCGGGAACATTGTTCCTAACCCACGCGCACCTCCATGCGCATCCAAACACTACGCATGGAGAACCTACTGATTCCTCAACGACGGACTTGCATGTTTCAAAGGTACTGATGACCATGATGCATTTATACGCTTCGTATTTGCGCCATCGCGCTGCACATTTCAAGTACAACGCTTTCTGTTTGACTTAGCGTCCGATTGAATCCCACTTATTTCCCGAACAATGTCTAAGCTAGCCAAGCAGCATCCATATTATTGGCTTGGTCAGGCCAGACATAATCGGTCCTCAACAAAGAGAAAGATGAAGTTTAATGGTATAGCCAAGCACCTGACATCCAAATTACACTTGATAGATATGAGGAGGGACCATTTGCAGCCACCTGCCCATTCATAGTCGACAAAGAAAATATTTTTTCAAAAATAAGTCTAGTTCTGCTTTTTTGTTGCTCTTTAGTTTCTTTTTCTTTTTTGTGTTTCTTAATATCTAACCAGCAGAATTTGCTCCATTGCTTGAAGTTGCTAAGGCAGAGACATTGCCAAATTAATATTCAAAAGAAGACATATTTCTAACATTTTAAGTTATTGGTCTTGAAGAAGAATTACAAACCGATGCATATCTTTATCTTACTGATGATAAAGATAGGATGAAAACATTTTTTGCTTGTCCTTCTTCTAAGAGAAAAAATGTTTTACTTAGGCTGCTTAGCAAAGCTGAAATTGTGTAACACACAATGTTATTTTTATGTGATTTTTTGTCTTTAGGCAACTATTTTGTTTACCAACATCTTGTTTGATTGATCTAAAGTTATTACTTAAGAGGATATTTTCCTGTTGTTGTGATGTTTTCACTCCCTTTTTATGTAATTTTTTATGACTATTGGTGACTATCTCACGTTAAAACCTCTCTTTTATGAATACATATATAGAGAGAGAAAGAGAGAATTCAAAGGCCTCTCTCTCTCTCTCTCTATACCAGGGCTTTCATTTGGGACAATAGAGGATCAAAGCGTTACTGGGGTGGAAAACACACGAGCGTATTGTTTATTCAATCGTGACTTTTCTGAAACCTCTTATTTTTTTAAACATTTTGACTGTTATGGGTATTATTGTAAAGTATTATAAATTCTATCTTTTTTTTCTTTTATGTAGTCCAAACAAACATAATTTTAGTCTTTCCTTTCATTTCATTTCCTTTCTATCCAAACAAATCTTTTAATCACCTCTTTCATTTCCTTTTCATTTCAAACAAGCATTTTAATTACCTCTTTTCTTTTCTTTCCATTTCATTTGTTTCCCTTCCCTTTCTCTTCCTTTCTCTTTCCTTTCCCTCCCTTTCCTTCCCTTCCTTTCCTCCAACCAAATGATTGACAAGTATTCATGCCCTTTGATATCTCTCCTCTTTGTTCTCCTCTCCCTCTCTATCTCTTTCATTTTCATCTCTCTCGCGTGTTTCTTCCCTCTCTCATCTCTTCTCTACATCTCAGATGGAGAATCTCGAGAGAGGCAAACCACAGCCAACGGAGGAAGAAAACAATGGGAAAGGGATCTCATGGGGTCCCCCAAGTTTTTTGTTGGAAAAACATGGGTTCCCTACTATCCTTTCCCCTTTTTTATTTTTTGATTCTTTTGTTCCCCCACTTTTTTGTCCAAGTTCTCTACACCAAGAGTTTTTTTGTGCTAATTTCTCTCATTTTGGCAAGTTGATCTCTTTTAGTTTAATACTGAGATTTAAATCCCCACTGGTGTTTATACATAACCATCATGCTTGTTCTTTTTCTCATCTGCTTTAGATGTAGATATCTCCACATGAAATCAGCCAGTAAATTTATTCTTCATTTGGGTCTTTTATGTTTATGACTAGTGGTATATGGGATGGTTGCCGTCAATTTGGGCATCCTTCACTATTTGGGGTGCCTTTGTTCATAGGATGAACAAACTTGGCGGACCACCAGACAAGGAATGAAGAATAACGGAAAGGCATTATGAGAAAAATCCTGAAACTTCAGTTGATGTTACTGAAGCAAATAGACTCGAGCTCTTTCCTTACACTAGTTATGAAATTTCTCAGAATGTCCATCACTCTAAAGTTCATCACTTCATCATCAATTTAAATCACCTTGTTTGGTAACTCAACATGTCTATGTGGCTATTTACTTGTCCTGTTCACGAGCATCGCACATAGTCTGTCAAACCTTGTTGTGCTCAAATTGTTCATTGTCACATATATTGTGTATGAGTATTATAAGGCGAGAAATTTTTCGAGTATAATACGGCAAAGTTGTATATCTTTAAAATATCTCGAGAAAATGTTGGTAAATTTTTAAAACATTTAAAACATTTAAATCCTAAAAATTATAAAATAAAAAATTATGAAAAAACACGTATAGTACCTGTTTTTTCACATTTTTTATTTTTTGGTACTTAAAAGAAAAACGAGTCTAATTGCCGTTTTATACGGCTCCAACCACCTTCTCTCTACAAACCCATCTTCTAAACTTTCCTTTTCCAATTCATCATCCTTATCAAGGACTTGGAATTTGTAGATCGAATTCGGGAGCTTATTTATCTTTGGCTGTCCACCATTAAGTTGCTCCATTCTCTTGATTTTTTGAAATCTTCACCTCCTTCCTCCCCTCTATCATCTTCTGCTTGTCTCGCTCATATTGAAGGTCCTAAAGATGTTGGGAATCCAGAAGGCATTTTTGGCACTAGTTCGAGTGGCATGGGTATGAACTGTTTTTTAATATCAATGGGATCCATGTCAAGCACCGACGAGGCCCTAGACTTTAGGTGGCAAAGATTAAGAAGGTAATGGTGGAGCCAGGGCCATGGCCCCCTTGAATTTTTTTTTTTTTTAAATAATTGTACATACTAAATTATGTTTTCAAAAATTTCATTTGATCCCTATAGAAATTTTAGAAAACATTGCTAGAACTTGTGAAAATTTTTCTTGGCCCCGAAAAAGAAAAAGTTGCGTACTAAGGAGATGCTTCTTTCTGACTCAATCAGGTCCGCGACTGTATATTCCTTCGAACTACCCACCGAAAAAAATAGGTTGGTTCCTTTGCACAGTTTAAGGACTCTCTTTTTACGACAGATCCAGAAACTCACTTTTGTAATAAAGAATTAAACTCGAGGCTGGAGGCATGACTGCTTTCGTTCAACCTGAATCCATAGTATAGAACTTCCAAACATTGTCATTTGGTCGGCATCTGATTTATCTAACTGTGACTCACCTGGATATTATATTTTGAGTGCAGGTACTTAATCAGTTTATGCATGTACTAAGATTTACATTATGAAGTTGTTCTTCATGTGGTAAGATACTTAAAATCTTCATCGGGCAAAGAAATTCTTTTACCAACATCGAGTGATCCACAACTCAAAGCATATTGTGATTCAGATGGGGCTGGTTGGCCAACGAGTAGATGGTTTGGCATTGGTTACATAGTGTCCCTTGAGAAGCATCCCATTTCATGGAGATTGAAGATGTAAAAGATCAAAATGAATAAATAATTAAAGGAACATGAATTTTTAAAGTGGTTCAGCCAATAGGCCTACGTCCACTAGTCTATCATTTCTTGCTTGTCTTCCTTTGGTGGAGAGGCTCATTTATATAGAGGAGTTACATAAGGGGTCTCTAGTTCCCAAGAGACATGACTTTTCATCTTTCAACATACATGACTTTTCATCCCTCAAGAGACATGACTTTTCATCTCTCAAGAGACATGTCTTTTCATTTCCTAAGAGACGTGACTTTTCTTCTTCCAACAGACATGACTTTTCATCTCTCAAGAGATATGACTTTTCATCTCCCAAGTAATTCACATTGAGAGCCTTCTTGGTATTTCTGTTAACATCCCCCCGCAAGCTCAATGCTCCAACAATGAGATTGAGCTTGTAAATTATTTGATAATGATGTTGCTTAATAAGTGGCTTAGTTAAAATATCAGCAACCTGATCTTTGGAAGAGATGTACTGAATTTTCAAATCTCCTTTAGCCAATTTTTCTCGAACAAAATGAAGGTCAATCTCTATGTGTTTGATGCAACTATGATACACAGGATGAGCTGCAAGATAGGCTGTGCCGATGTTGTCGCACCATAATATGAGAGGTTGTGATTGATCAACACAAAGTTCTTTTAATAAAAATTGTAACCACATGATTTCAGCAGGAGTATTGGCAATAGATCGATACTCAGCCTCAGTGCTAGAACGAGAGCTTTTTAGCACTCCATGAAACTAGATTGGATACAATAAACACTGCATATCCACCTGTAGAGCGTCTATCATCAAGACATTCTGCCCAATCTGCATCACTGTAAGCATTAATATTTAGAACTGAACTAGGTCTAATAACAAAACTATAATCAATAGTCTGTTTCAAATATCTTAGGATTCTCTTTACGGCATCCCAATGGGCATCAGTAGGATGATGCATGTATTGACAAACCTTGTTGACAACATAAGAGATGTCTGGACGAGTCATAGTAGAGTATTGAAGAGCGCCAACAATGTTGCGATAAAGAGTTGGATCATAAAAATTTGATCCAGTTTGAGCAGATAAAGTAGGGGAGCATGCCATGGGAGTTGAAACACCCTTAGCTCCAAGCATATTTGTTCTTTTGAGAAGCTCGAATATGTACTTCCTTTGAGACAATATTAGATTATTGTCAATTCTTTTTGCTTCTATGCCCAAAAAGAAATGAAGCTCACCCATATCTTTAATGGCAAACTCACTTTTGAATTGACAAATAATTTTATGAATATATTCAGGTGAGTTTCCTGTTATGATCATGTCATCCACATATACCAAAACATATAGAAGTATTTCTCTTTTTCTCAAAATAAAAAGAGATGAATCTATTTTAGCCCCTTTAAAACCAAGATTTTGGAGGAATAGACTAAGACGGGCAAACCATGCCCTAGGAGCCTGTTTTAAACCATATAAAGCACGTTCAAGCTTGCATACATGATTTGGGAAAGAATGATTTTGAAATCCGGGTGGTTGAACCATATAAACTTCTTCTGAAATAGATCCATATATGAATGCATTTTGAATATCCAGCTAATGTATTTTCCATTTGTGACTAATAGAAATAGTCAATACTGTCCGAATTGTAGTAGGCTTCACAACAGGGCTGAATGTTTCAGTATAGTCAATTCCTTCTTTTTTACTATACCCCTTGGCGATGAGTCTAGCCTTGTATCTTTCCAATGATCCATCTGCCTTTCGCTTGATTTTGAACACCCATTTACATCCTACAATGTGTTTGACTTCCTTCTTTGGAACAAGTTTCCAAGTATTGTTTCAAATAAAAGCATCATATTCTTCTTGCATGGCTTTCCTTCAATTTTCATCTTCATATGCTTCCTTGAAACTTGAGGGTTCTTTGTCTTCAAGAAGAATGGAGACAAGAGCTCTTGGAAGAGAGTGTTTGCTAGAAAAATATGTATGAAACTCATTGTATTTAGAATTAGGTTTGAAAATTCCCACTTGAGATCTAGTAGTCATAGGATGAACTCGTTCTTGATTTGGTTCATTTCCATTGGATTGGGTTGGCTCCTCATTTCCAAGAGTTTTAGGTTGAAATTCACTATTTGTTTGAGACTGAAGTAATTGTTCCTCTGATGTTGTGGAGGTACTAGATGATGGTATTGTAGGGTTTGAGAACTGATGTTCATGAGGGTAGGTTAAAACAATAGTTTGGTTTTGAGTTTCTAGATCTTGAGTACTAGTTTCTTGAGTATCAATAAAAGGAAATTTTTTTCTCATTAAATTGGACATGTCTCGAAATATAGATTTTACCAGTTCGTACACCCAAACAATAATATCCTTTATGTTGAGGAGCATAACCCAAGAAAACACATCTTTCAGAATGATAATCCAATTTATTTTTCTGATAAGTTCTTAAACAAGGAAAGCATTCACATCCAAAGATTTTGAGGAAGCCATAATCAGGTTTCTCTTTGAACAATTTTTCCAAAGGAAAAGTAAAATCAAGAATCTTGGTTGGCATTCGGTTAATCAAATATACAGCAGTATAAAAAGCATATGACCAAAAGTTCTTGGGAATATTACCTTCTGCCATTAGAGATAAACCCGTTTCAACAATATGTTTATGTCTCCTTTTAGCTACTCCATTTTGTTCAGGGGTATGAGGACATGATATTCTATGTTCAATCCCATTATCGACAAGATATGATTGAAGCCCTTAAAATTCTCCTCCCCAATCTGAGTGAAAATATTTTATCTTGTGCCCGGTGAGATTTTCAGAAAGTGCCTTGAAAGCTTTGAAAACATGACTGACGTCTGATTTTTTCTTCATCAAATAAATCCAAGTATATCTTGAAAAGGCATCAATAAAAATCACATAGTACTTAAAACCATTCACACTCTCCACTGGGGCTGGACCCCATACATCAGAATAAATGAGTTCAAGCGGGCGTTTCACCTTATTTGANTGACAAGCTTCACACAAATAATTCAAACAATCATCATAATAAGACAAATCACACTTGTTCAAAACCTTCTTAACAATGGAAAATGAAGGGTGACCAAGTCTTTTGTGCCACTGTCCAATAGTATGTCTTTCTCCAAGTTGTGCTTCCTTTTTTCTGCTACTAAGGTCTATCTTATATAGCCCATCACTGCTCGTTCCTTCCTGCTTAACATAGCACATATTAGGATGAAACTCAAAATAGACTCCATTATCCTTAAAAAAACATTGTACAGATAACAAGTTTCTTGTTATTTTGGGCACATGAAGGAGATCATTTAAAACTAAATTTTGAGATGTCTTTGAAGAACCAATATGAAAAATTCTCAAACCTGATTCATCTCCGATCTTTACTGCATCTCCACCTTTGTATTTGGCATGAATGGACAAGTTATTGATATCATTGGTGATGTGATGAGTCGCACCGGAGTTAGGATACCAATTGTCATCTCCAATGTCTTGATTCAGAGTGCTAGAAGAAACTGCATGATATGCTTGAGGAGGCATTGTCTCTTTCCCTTTAAGCAAGTTAGTATATGACCAACAAAACTTTACAATATGACCAACCTTTCCACATATTTGGCACACAAGATGATCACCTTTGTATTGCTCACTTTTTCGGACTCCTCCTCTAGATTGGTAGTTGTTTTTACCACGACCTCTGTAGTTGGTTTGCTTATTGTAAACTTGTTTTGAGGCAATATTCGCAGCCGACATAATAGATTCAAAAGTTTGAGAATCATCTTCTTTTAAGTTGGCTTCTTGTATGAGAAGAAGCCCATGAAGTTCATTCAAAGAGACAGGGTCCTTTCGAGTTTCCATACTGACTTTAAAAGCACTTGGCAATCCTCTAAGAATTTGAAGAACAAGATCATCTTCATCAACAGGTTTCGATGCAATGGCTAATTGATGAGCAATAGCTTTTGCTTTGTTTATGTAAACATCCATAGAACTAGACCCCCTTTTCAGATCTTGAAACTGTGATTTTAACTGCATTATTCGAGTCCTAGATTGAGAGGCATATGACTGCCTAAGAGCGCTCCAAACTTCTAGAGAGATTTTTAAACCAATAATTTGGGTATGTATTGCTTCAGATAGAGATGACTTAGTCCAACTCAACAATAGCTGATCATTTCTCAATCATTCAATATATTCTGAACTAATTTCAGTTGTTCCACTTGTAAACATTGATGGAGCAAGTTTGCTTCCATCAATATATCCCATAAGATCAAATGAGATCAAAATTGAAGTGAATTGAGATTCCCAAATAAGATAATTTTCAGTATTTAACTTGATGGTGAGGAAATGCTGTAAATTGCTTGGGTACTGAAGAGGAGAAGCAAGAAAATTCATACTCGTATCAGAGTTGACTCCTGTATTTGATGATGCTTCTTGATTTGCCATGAGAACGAAATGCGGCAACACAATATGTAATCCTTAGGATCTAGCAGCAACACTAACAAGGACCAGTGGCTCTGATACCAAGTAAAAAATCAAAATGAATAAATAATTAAAGGGACATGAATTTTCAAAGTGGTTCAGCCAATAGGCCTACGTCCACTAGTCTATCATTTCTTGCTTGCCTTTCTTTGGTGGAGAGACTCATTTATATAGAGGAGTTGCATAAGGGGTCTCTAGTTCCCAAGAGACATGACTTTTCATCTTTCAACATATATGACTTTTCATCCCTCAAGAGACATGACTTTTCATCTCTCAAGAGACATGTCTTTTCATTTCCTAAGAGACATGACTTTTCATCTTCCAACAGACATGACTTTTCATCTCTCAAGAGATATGACTTTTCATCTCCCAAGTAATTCACATTGAAAGCCTTCTTGGTGTTTCTGTTAACAGAAGAAACAATCAGCAGTCGCACATTCATCTGCTGAAGTAGAATACAAAGCAATGGCAACCACGACAAGTGAAATAATATGGCTTCGAGCATTGTTAATGAAATTGGGGTTATACCACTCTAAACAAATTCATCTTTATTGCGACAATCAAACTGCCTTACATATATCAGCGAATCCCATATTTTGTGAGTGCACCAAGCACATAGAGCTTAATTGTCACTTTGTAAGAGAAAAGATTCAGAGTGGCATCATTCATCCACATCATGTGCCTACTCATTTTCAATTAGCGGATGTTTTTACAAGACATGTTTCAAGACTTCATTTGCAAGTTGGGTGTCACTGACTTACACTCACCAACCTGAAGGGGAGTATTGGATTCTTAGAATTTCATGTTTATAGTAAGATTCGATTGCAGTTACTATAACATTAAAAGATAATGGATATTCCATAATTATCTTCATTATTTTTTTTTTATAATTATTTTTGTAACGGTCATATCATATCATGTGTAACGTCAGAATCCTTGATTCATGGATCTCATTGTACATATATGGTGTAAATCTGTGTAATTTTATAGGAGGAATACCATTCATTCTTTTCTCTTCCTAAATTTCGCACTCCAGACTCCATCCATTCCCTGCCATGTTGTAGTTGGGTCCCTAGTTGATCAAGTCTGTTGATACAGAATGCGACCCAACTATGTTGCCCCATACAACACCATATGGGTTGTATTGGTAGACCATATGGTAAAGTCCCATGTAATACTTCGGGCCTGCAGTTTGATAAAGAAATAAAGAATGATACAATAAAGCAAAGAACTATAAGAGATGACATTCATTCGAGTAATGAACTTATTTTCTATTTACAATCGGCTAAGTACGAAAGGAGATTATCCCATCATGGAGGAATATTCTACCACCCGAGTGAGCCGAAGCCCTCCTTCCCTTGCAAGGTTCAGGGTTATGTCGAACCTTAGGGCCTGTTTGGTAGGAGGGAAAGGAAGGGAAAGGGAGGGATTGAGCAATCCCTCCTTTGTTTGGTTGGCTAATTAGAAAGGAGGGAAAGGAGCAAAGGGTGTTTGGTTGCAAGGGGAGGGAAAGGAAAGGAAAGGAAAGGGATGGATTGTTTAGTGTAAATCTCTCCCCTCTCAAATCGGACGGATTGTGAAGGAAAGGAAAGAAAGTAAGTGAAAGAGTTTTTTATTCCTACACTACCCCTCATTTTCTTTCACCTATTTTTAAATCCATGTGCTATTTAGTCCTTTTTTTCGTTCCATTCCTTTCCTTTCCCTTTCTATCCAAACAACATTTTTAATCAACTCTTTCCATTCCATTCTTTTCCCTTCCCTTTCTCTTCCCTTCCCTTTCCTTTCCCTCCCTTTCCCTCCCTTCCTTTCCCTCCTATCAAACAGGCTCTTAGTGTAGAGTCCCTTCATTGACTTATTAACATAAGTGGGGTGAAGTTCATCCTACTTGAACTAGTGACTAGCTACCTACGGGCCACCTGCTTGAATTGACGTGCAAACTCCCACTTGAGCTAGTCTTCATTTATAATGGTAAATAATATTTGGAAACAAGGAGAAAGACTCACCATTAGGATCTGAGCACCCATAAAAGTAGTTCCGTAGAAAAGAAAGAGACAAGTAAATGTGTTAGAAACAATTCTCTCAGTTGGAAATAAGTTAAATTACCATGAAGACAGGTTCAGAGGCATATACCGTTGATCCAGTGACTCAGTGGTTGGAAATGATAACTGGTTCTGTAAGGTTGGTTTTGAGTGGCAGGGATGAATCTCTTCAAATACACGATGAGATGCTTGAACTTCGCTGAGGAAGAGTAGTGCATGTACGAGAGAACTAGGAGGAATGTCACCCTAAGAGAACCTACCATATCATGTAGCATTGAACTAACAAATAAACCATAAAATTTCAAAAGTAGCCTTTTCTGGTTGAAGTGAGCTAGTAGAAAGAATGTACTTATAGGGCATTCAATGATAGAGGTTACAATTGTTTAACAGTATACCGCTGGCAAACCCCTCATCCTTAAAGGCAGCAGTTTTCTTTTTTTGTTTCCTTTTTCTAAAGGCATCAGTTTCCTCATCTTTAAAAATAAATTATCTTTTGACCTTTTCAACTGTGTTCTTTGTCTTTATTTGGTTCTTAGTCTTCTTTTTTATTACTCGGGGTGAGTGGTTCATTCTACTACTCCAAAGAGAGATCATTGTTTCCCTATGCCCACTATCCCAAGATTTCACAGAACTTGTTTCACGATCTATTACAATTCAGAAGAGTACTTAAATGTAACAGTAACCACTCTTATGATTTAAATGCAAGTTTCTCTATGAGGCAAATTGTTTTGCTTGCCATTGCAATACAATTTCAGTGACATGTTTTCGTCGACAGATGGGGAATTACAAAGCATGGAGATGAATGCATTGCAAGGTATCTAGTAATTTTTGAAAGACAAATAGTCATTTTCGATACTTTAATAAAACTGTTGTCAGTTTTTGCCTTTAAAGGGGATCCTTTTTCTAAGATAATAGGGGCTTTCCAGTCATTTTGCACTGGTCCAATTGCCCCTTGCCATCTCTTTCATTCTTTGTGCTTGCAGTGCAGCAGGCACTGGGCTGGCACCCTTGTGCACAAAAAACTATGAATATAATTATATAATAACCAAAATATCTTTGTCCTTCCTACAGTGACAAAAAACAGGTGTGGCAAAAGTTTAAAAGTCTAAAAAATCATTTTGTATTTTCCAAAATAGCCCAAAAAATCATATGCCAGGATGTAGGGGCAAACCTAGGTGATCTAAATCTAGGTGCTCAATGTTGGTGTAAAAAATTACTTGTATGATTCAGAAATTTCATTGTGAAAAGTAAAATGACCATTTGGACTTGTAAAAATTTTTGGTGTTCACAATAATGCTTCTTTTCAAACTCATATCTAAGATGTGTTTGAAGTGCCCATGTTTAATTGTAACGCAGGTTCCTGATGTTAGTGTAGGTTTAGTTCTTGTAGTGAATGTTTACTTTGTTTAATCATTCTTCATCCTATGAACTATTTCATTTGTGTCTCAATCATGTTTCATAAAATGCTATGAGAACTCTATTTTCAAGTCGTTCAATATTGAAGAAACATATGATGTGTGTGAATTTGAAAAATCTACTCCTTTATTTATTTGGTAAGGTGCTGAATGAAGTAATGTCTTGTTTGATTTGGTCCATTCGAATGGAGACCAGCCCCTATTAATTCCCTTACAGGGCTTTATTTCATATGACATTTAATGATGATAAGTCTGTGATATGGATTTATTTTCTGAAAAAAAAAATGAAGTTGCTCATATTTTTAAGGATTTTTGGTACATGATTCTCACTCAGTTTGATCCAAAGATTAAAAATAGTGACTCAAATTATGGGAGTGAATGTCAATGAGATTTTGAAAACACTTTCTTTTCTGAAAAATGTTATATTTTACCACAAACTGCTTGTGCTAGCATGCCCCAATAAAAATGGTGCTGCCAAGCGCAAAATTCAGCACTTAATAGTCATGGGTCATGCACTTATGTTTCACATGAATATGCCCCAATTACTTGTCTGATATTATTTCCGCCACTTGCTACATCATTAATCACATTCCTAGTGAAGGATTAGCAAATCTTACTCCGAGTAGGATTTTGACTCAGAGACAAAGGTGTTTGGTAAAGAGAACTTTCCAAGTAAACTTGAAAAACATGCTGCTAATTGTGTTTTGTAGGATTTTTTTAAAATGGGTTTAATTGTTGTGATCCTCTTACCAAATGGGACATATATTTTTTCAAAGCACTTTTTCCAAGTCTAATTTCTTGTGAGGGGGATATACTAATGAAGGGAGACTATAGTTACAATGATGATCGTCACTCCAAACCAGCCAATATTACCTTTGTTTTGATTATTTTGGGTCATCAACTCATACTATTTTCCACACCTAATGTTCCTCGACTAGCCGTAGCCAACCCACCCACTCACTACCAAACCAAAACTACTTCGTCATTACACCAAATCAAGCTTTCTTTACATACCTCAATCACTACTTGTGTCATCCCACAACCAAAAGATTGTATACCTAAAGTTAAAAGAGTCACTTGTGTGTCTTATCCACCAACCAGCTTTAGTTATTACTACTATTTTTCTAACTAAAACTATTTTAGTATCAAACATCCTATTGAAAACCCAACTGATTGTAGCAATTATATACCACAACTATTTGTTCAATACCTTTGCCCACCAAGAGCATTCAAGTTTTAATGAAGCTAATGCTGACCCTAGATGGAGAAAAGCCATGAGTGAAGATCTACTTTTTCTTGAGAAGAATCAAGCATGGATATTAGTGCCTCTGCTAACAATCAAATACAACCAGTTGGATGTTAAAGGGTATATAAGATAAAATCTAATAGTGATAGTATAGTAGGTATACAAAGTCAGACTAGTTGTAAAAGGATACAACAAAAATGTATTCATTTCTTTGAATCCTTTGCTCCTATTGTCAAAATGCAAGTTAGAAGATAAAGTTTATGTGGAACCTCCTGCTAGTGTCAATTACCAAATTTGGTTTATGATCATACTTAAAAAATATATTTGTGGACTCAAATAGTTTCCTTGGGTTTGCTTTTCAAAATTAAGTGGTATTGTTACAGGTATTGGATACAAACAAAGGAATCTTGATTATCTGATCTTCACCACTCATACAATTAAGGGTATTGTTCTTCTCCTTGTGTATGTTGCTGACATAACCATGGTAGGTAACAATAAAAATAAATAAAGAGAATCAACTCAGTGTTGATGACAAATTTGAAATCAGGGGATACGAAAAACTAAGGTATTTTTTTAGAATTAAAGTTGCTCTTTTTCAAAAGGACATTTTCCTTTGGCAATGAAAATATACTTTGGATCTATCTAAAAGCACCAGCATTTTGGAGCAAAACTAGCTGCAACACCTCGTGAAACCAATTATAAACTCAGAAAGGATGATGGGACCCATTCAAAATAATGGAAATGTTTTAAGATTAGTTGGAAAATTGATTTCCTGAACTATTACTATATTATACATGATATAAACTTATTGTGGACGTGTTAAGCAAGTTCATGTCTTGTCCCCATTCTACTCAATCGGAAGCAGCTCATTATATTCCAAGATATACAAAAGCAACTATAGGAAAAGGCATGCTAATATAAAAGAGTAGTAGTTTTGATGTTACTGGAAATGCATGATGTAGATTAGGCAATGATTTAATATGATAGATGATTCACTATTGTTTTTTGTTCTTTTGTTGAAGGAAATTTGGTTACATGGAAATGTAAAAAAAAAAAGTCCTTGGGAGCTAAATCTAATGCTAAGATCAAGTATAGAACAATGATAACATGTGCAAGTCTACTTGTTTGGATCAAGCCCCACTTCAAAAGATGGGAATCGGGATGAAATTAATGTTGTCATGTGTGACAATATGCAGCTCTCTATATTAGATCTAATCTACTATTTCATGGAAGTATAAAACCATCTAGTTTACTATCACTTCTTTCATGACAAAATTTAAAATAAAATTATTTGCACTTGCAAACATATTTACAAAATCATTGGAAAATAAAGACATCAAAGGATCCTAGCCAAGTTTAGGTAGATAGATATTTGCTCACCAACTTTAAGGGGAGATTTTTGGCAACAATTAATTTATCCTTCTCCAGCAATCATTGAAAGATAAAAGTTATTAATATTATGAATGAGACATTAACACACAAGATATTCTACATGTGACATTATTTTTATACTAGTTGTAACCATTTCTTATGGTTGCATTGCAAGCAAATTTTAATGTAAAAGGTATTTACAATAGATGTAGGCAACACGCTGAACCACATTAAATTTTGTGTTTTGTGTGAATGCAAGTATCTTGATAGAGTCCACCTATTTGACAGGTGTGTTCATGGTTGGTAGCCACCCCTTAAGATGTGTTCTATGGTCACATGCCTTGATGGCTTTGCCTGCAAAATTAATTTCTCTTATACAGTGTCAAAATTTCATAGAAAAAATGAACCAGCATACTCGAGAGGGCAAAAAAAAATACGTTGATGGTATAAAATGGCTTACAAGTTGTAACTGAACCTCAAAGAATGCAAGCAATGTAGAAGTCCAATGCTGACACGGTGCCCAGGGTGATGAATCAAAGGTGGTGGTGGTTGTGGAGATGACTATGGTGTTATTGCTAACAAACATTTAAATTTGGAGATGATTTTGTAACTAAAAGGCAATCCAATCCAAACGTGCTTCCAAAAACATCTCCAAGTCTTGGACCTTCAGAAACCTACCTGATCTTCCTTTGTTCAATCTACTAGCATGATGTCTTTTAAACCCACCTGATCTTCCTTTGTTCAATCTACATTGTTACAATGCTTTAGTTTAACGAAAATTTGCATCCATTGTTTAATATGATCCATTCCAGCTCAAATTATTTGTTGTGCCTATACATCTTACCATCCTTTTAAATTGGTCATTTTGGTGTATATGGTATGCCCATTTGGATGACACATCTTCAAACTACGTCTCCACAAAACTAGATTATAAAATCCAAAAAACTTGGTTTTCTGGTTGGATTTTTAAAAGCTAAAAACCATGTTTGCTTCTTTGGATGACAATTACGATCGAGCCTGCTAGGGAAGTTCCACAATTTTTTTATTACCAACTAACCAGATTACAAACATAAATAGAAGAAACCATACAAAGAATGAGGAATGGGATTCAAAATAAAGCCCAAGAAAAAACAAACTTCAGTGGGTCTATCCCATTCCCATACAGCATTAAATTATATCGATTTACAAAAGAGCTTAATTGCATCTTTATTGGGATTACAAGTCTGATCAACAAGTAAACTCATTCTATATGTACAAAAAAGGTTGGGGGAGACCAAAGCAATCCAATTAAGACATCAAGCAACAGGGCTGACAGCTTTCCTCCATTTAGCAGGGCCTGGGCGTAAAGTGATAAAAATATCACGTAAAGTGAGGAAACAAGCAAAATATAAGTTAGCAAACCTTAAGAATTATGGTGTTATCCAATATGAGTGGAGGATAATTTAACAAAGAGAATAGTATGATCCTTCGATCTGATCAGCACCTCCAGTTGTTCGGCATTATTGTAATGATAAATGTAGTAGATAAGTGCCAATCCATATAAGAAAAGGAAGGTCGTGGGTCTCACATATTTTTTTATCCTTTCATACTTTAAGCTTCTTCAACTTCACCAAGCCCATGTTTCCTGCAATGAAGGTAGAAGATGTAACTGTACAATTAAAGATGTCACCAACGTTGAGCCAAAATCTTTTGGCCACAAAGCAATGCAAAAAGAGACGATTAATAGATTCAACGTGTCTTTTTCACACGACAACTCCATTTCTGCTTATGTAACTTAGTTTTTGTTTGGATCATCCTAAGTTTTCTGGACATCAGTAACAAACCTGATCAATAAGAGGGAAAAGTTTTAAAATTCTATTTTGAGGAACTGAGTTATGATTCTACAAAAACTGAATGGGTGCAGCTTTTTCATTTCTATTTCAAACTTAGCTTTTTCCAAATTGAGTTTCTATAACACTTTGCTTGACTGTCTTACAAACACACACCAGATCAAGTTCCTTTCTTTAATTGGATTAGATATCCTATAGTCGAAGTGACCACACACAACCATCTACCAAAAACCTTTATCACCCACATTGATTGTGTGTCTAAGTCCAAGAGCCTGACAGCTCCAAGGAAGCTTGCCTTTCTCCTATTCAATGGAGGATTGTTGTGAAGGAAGAACATGTTGATGCCCTATATCTATAAAGCTACATATAGAGCTTAATTCCTCTATAAGTAGACAAAATAACCGTGTGGTACATATAAAGTTTGGAGTAGATTATATGTTATGGCTCCTAACAAAGGGCCATGAGCTATAGGCTGGAAATCACTGAAATGCCTAGCCCTCCCTAAAATGTGGGATCATTCTTTCCCTGTTAGCAATCTAACATGGAATGCACTCTATACAAAGTTAACATCAAGTTCAAAAAATGACAGAAGGCAAGCTAGAAGTGTCATTGTTAGATTCTACCCAAGAGTCATCTTAGAAATGAATGCAATGGAACAAATAAAAGTGAAACCCTCTTCATTTTGTATCTCCACGCAAATGTAAATGTGGGTTGAACACAGATGGAGTTGGTTGTCTTGTAGTCATGCTAATTGAGCTTAGATCACTTAGCGTTGGAAAGCTAGTGTGGTCTCTGCCAACACAAACCCACACAATTTTCTTATTTATATATCGATACCCTTCGACCATTTTGGAGTTATTTACATATTGGTTGTCCTCAACTATTTTTCCTTGTATTCGAAAGTTCTAAATTTCTTCAAAGGGCCTAAAATATATTTACTATGTATTAATGTTGATCAGCCAAAAATTTCAAGCTCTTCCACTGCAGCTTAGACTTGTCAGTAAAAGCTCAACAATCAACTATGTTTATATAAAACAATATTGATGCTAGTCGGGACTTCTGGTTTAACTCTCAAATCACTTTTAGATGATCTCATGATCGTATGATTTTACACGGTAGCTACCAGATTCTCTGGATTTTTAGGGATATATGAGCCCTTCCTGCTGGCTGCTTCCAAATAGAACTTAATAGAATCTAAATTTGTTCATGCATTCAATCTAGCTAGATTTTCTGTTTTTTTTTTCTCATCTCTGCGCTTTCATATACCAATCAAGTAGGAAATTTCTGTGACAAAGTCAACTGTTTTCCATTTCATATTTCTTGAACACGATGCTGTAAACCTCACTTCCATCTGAGATCGACCGATCTATAACAGTATATAGGAGCAATATGCATCGGCCTATATATCTTCGACTTAAAAAATTAAGTTTATTTAATGCCAATACTAATGCCTGAAGTTGTGAACGATTTGGACAATTCAAACCAGAATTTGATGACGCGCCTTCTTTTATTAAGAATTTAATATTAGTCGCCCCTGATTTTCAGTTATTCAATTCTACAACCCAACTAACTGTACCTCATTAAATACGTTTCACTTTTCCAACTTTTCTCCGTTTTCATATGTTAAGCCAAAGAAACTCTTATTGTTACCACATTTAACCTCATCAGATATGCCCAGTTTCTCAATATGTTTTTTTTCATCAATATTGCATGTTTTGCTCACTCTCGTTGGACTTGCGACGTCCTCCCCACCTTTTTATCAATCTATGTTAACAACTCTAAATTTAATTGAAAGTAGGCCTGGGCATCGGGTCAAGTACCCTTTTCGATCTCCCTCTCCGGTCATGATAAGAATCTCTCTCTCTCTCTCTCTCTCTGCCGCCTACCGGCTGCTAGTGAGGCCCCATGCAAGGCCGGCGGTGTACAAAGTCACAGACCACTGCGGCCTGGCTGGCTGCTGCTGGTCTGTCGACCTCACAGGCACCAGAAGGCCTTGTTGGTGTGTGTATATATATATATATATATGTTTCTTATGTCTGACTTTCACATGGTGAAAGATATTAATGGAGAAGGCAGACATTGGACCCACTAGTGTGCATGTTGAAGCCCTTGTCTTCATGCGCATTAATGTCCCCGGATAAGGTTGATGGCTTTTCATCGGGGAGTTTCAATTTGTGACAAGTGACAACTGGAATTCCTGCCATCTCAAGTTCAGTTGCATTGCATACTATTCAAAACACAGCAACAGTTTTCAGTGCCTGAAAGTTCTCCATTCGTTAGGTTGTGTTTGTTTCATCGGGGATCTGAAATTGACAGTGATCTCATATCTATAGATTTAAAATCAAACCAATCTCATCTGACTTTAAATCTATGGTTTTTAACATGTATAAAGATGAATTTAAAAATTCATGCTATTGAGATACTCACTTTCAATCTCTCAAAACACACCTTTTTATACAGCCTAGAATTTAAGATATGAGATCTCGCATTGACATGTCCCACCATTTAATATCTCACTCAGAGTCTCAGACTGCTGCATATTGAGCGTGCGTCTCCATCTAACAAAAAAAAAAAGCTCAAGGTGTCTCCCTCCATCATTTTGCGTTATTCTTTTAATAGATTTTCAGAAAATGTGTCTAGAAAAGATGAAATGGTCATAACGAGTGTTGTAAAAGGCGATGAGGCGAGGTAAAGCATTGAGCATATCATGAGGTGAGGCGAGGCGAGACGATAATTAAAGCGTAAGCTTCATGGTCAAATTTGTTAAGTATATAATATTTATAAAAATAACATGAAAATTGAAAAACAAGTAAAATAACAATAATATGAAAGTAATCAATTTGTTGTGAGTACATTTTTTTTGCTTTGTGAACCTCGTTGAAATTTTTTTTGTTTTTATTCAAAGTTCATTAATAAATAGTAAAAAATATTAAAAAAAAAAAACAAACTCTAGGCAACATTATATCATATGGAAGTGGTTGTTGACGTGCTAAAAGGAGGTGTGCAGATGCAAAAATCCAGTGACATGCTGCCACAGGGTCACCATAGAGATTTTAAGTTTAACTTTTCATTCATTTGGGCATGTATCTGTGCAAGCACCCATAGTATCTCTGAACAATCTTGATGGCAACCATAATGACAATTAAAATGTGATAATAATACTTGTTAATTTTATATGCATTATATGCTAGTAATGTACATGACATTAAAAATCAACCAACTTGAGAATATATACCCTTTCATTAAAATTGATAAAGTCAATTCTTTGCATAGTATAAATTTCAAACATTGATGAATTGTTAATGCACAGAGGTCACAATGTTGATACATGAAACAGCTTGATGGCAAGGAAGGAACAAGTGCAAAAGAAATTCTGAGGCTGGATTTTTGCACCTATGAAACATTTACAAAAAAAAGTAATCAGTTTCCAATTAATTTCCTAATCTTCATAGTTCGTATCAACACTTTATTAATTCACCTTTTTGGCCATTCTGAAAAATTAATAAGCATAGTAATGGTCAGGCAGCCGCTTTCTGTCCATTTTCTTCTATGGCCGACCGAGCTCTCTCCCCCTCACTTTATAGAGAGATTGAGCAAGAGGGAGAGGGCCAGCGGCACTCACACACAGAAAGAGTGAGAATGAGAGATTGAGAAGATCAAGAAAAGAATGTTCCAGCAGCTGTGGCAGAGTTGATTTCGGTGGTGGCTCCACCACCATCAACAACAATTCTAATCTTCGCAATTGACAAAAAAAAGGGGTAAATGGTACAATACCAACGGGTTCACCGTAACACTGCCAGTTTTTAGCTTTTTTTTTTTTATTTTTGATTTTAAACCATAAAAATTGGCTTTGTTCTTGAGACGTACGCCTTCCATAGGAGCGTACATTGGGGTTGAAAAGTATGCCTCAAACCGGTGAGGTGAGGCGTATGCTTTATGGACACTTGTGCTTCGAAGCATTTTTTAGAAAAAATGCCTCGAAACGATGGAGAACAAGTTTTTTCTACATTGGTTATATTTAAACTGAGCGTAGAAAGACTCAGGATTCTTATCGTCATCCTTCAACCAACGAGTCCTCAATTTCTTCCTCCAAAAACTTTCATCTTCCTTTAGAGCTCGTTCTAGTTCTTTCCTCAGCACCCATTCAAGTTGATGATCATGGCATCCCTCAAGTAAAGCTTCTCCAATTCGACACAAATAGCCTTAGATTTTTCTCCAATCTAGTCCAAATGTCTACTATCCATATTTGCCAACTCTCGACGAACCTGCTCTAGTTTTTGTACCCAGACTATCATCTTACAGCCCTTCAACTCTCGTCTCCAATAGTTCTGAATAGTATGCAAACAACTCTTTCCAGGAGGCCATCAAGAATAAAATCTGAATAAACCCCTCCCCATGTTTGGTCTCAAACACTAATAACAAAGAAGAGTGTTTGCATTCATAAAATTTATTTTCACTTTTGGAGTATTTCAGAAAAATAAAATTTTATGAAATGAGAGAGAAAGGGACTTGCCGGCTAGGACGAAGATTGGTTGCCTATGCGTTCTAATGGATGCCCGAGTTTCGGATCAAGGATTTGATGAGTGGTTTAGGGTCAAAACATATTTTCAAAGTTTTCAGCACAAGAATGAAATGCAAAACAAAGAGAAGATATGTGCATGCTCGCACAACACTCAATAGTATGGAAATTTGTTATTTTGGCATTGATTTTGGATTTTGAGTTGAAATTCTTGATTTAGATCTAAATATTGGTTTTGGATCTAATTTGGACTTGAGAGCACTTTATGGGTATGTTTTCCTAGTTTGGATTTGATTTCGTTGATTGGGCTCAATTACATACTTTGGTTTCGTATTTCCGATCGACGCGTCAATTTTGGATCTAGGACTTAGATTTTGACCTAAATCTTGACCTAAAGTTGGATTTTGGATTCAAATCTTGCATTTGGAAGACATGGTTCTATAAATAATTCAAACCATTATCATATCTTACAACTAAGATGAATCAAGTAGACTAAAACCGGAATTCAATTTAAGAGGACAGAAAATATAAACCAACTAGTGAACATTCACACATAATTAAATAGATTTGGACTTTTGTGGAATTCGAACCGTCATTGGATCTGCTAGGAAAAATCACACATTGATCTCGATACGATTGCTAATTGGGTGTGAATTTCTTCTCAAACCCAATTTGTTAAATTTAACTCAAGTCAAATATTTTGTTACATTCACTTTATTAAGATTCAAAACAAGTTATTATGTAAAGCGGCTACATTAAGATCATTTTTATTTAGCGTTTGGTAAGGAAAATCTGTTTCTCTCTTGGCCTAATAAAATTTATCAGAATTTCCAGAAAAATGTATTCACGAAGGGCCAAAAATAATAGAAAAATGTGATCATTAAGCACATATTGAATATATATTTTACGAAAACAATAGAAAAGTCATTTTGAAAAAAAAATATCAGGAAAAATATAAAGTGAATTGTGGATCCAACGCGATCACGTGGATGACCATGCAAAGACGAACGTTCCAAAAGGGCACCAGATTCGACGTCAAATCACGGGCAATCAGAACAAACGCCGCTGACGCGTCGGGCATGCCACGGACTTGATATTTAACTTCTAAGGGAATATTTTTGAACATTTTGGTGAACAAATCTAAATATCTGTCAATAGTGAATTTTCTGCACTTATAATTAAAAACCGAGCACATGATCGTAGTCATAAACCCTAATCCTTAACAAGGGGCTACCTGTTATGAATTAGAAATGACCAAAATACCCCTGCATGTTAAATGGAAGAGTCTTCCCCTGCTAAGTCACACGGATACTCGTACGATATGGGTACGAGTATGGATATGATACTTTTTTATTTTTTTGAATACATGGATACAACTAATTTTATATTATCAAATGATAAAATGAAAAAAACTAAAACTAATAGTTCATTACAAAAAACATTAAACTATCCATCATCTTTGCCCACGATCTGCTGCAGTTGCATAAACCCTAAAGGCACAGACCTCGTCGGGTGAAAGGGAGAAAGAAATGTCGATAAAAAAGAAATCGGGTTTTCTTTAACGGGTTCGGATCGGGTTTGACCCAGACCCGATCCAGACGTATCCAAAGAGTATCGGTATCTGGATTTAGGTATCAGAGTATAGATACAGATACGTGGGCCAAACCCACGTATTCGTGTGACATAGTTCCCTGTAAAGGTAAAAGTGGAATTTTGAAAAATTTCAACATTGTAAAAGTGACAAATAGGTGAGAACATATATTCCCATGTATATCCACACCCACCTTCACAGCGATGGTGAATTGGAGAGATTGACCATTCCTTGACAGTGAGCGAGGACTCAACCATGGTGATATCCTCTTCTTTTTACTGTGGTGGTGCATATGTTTATTCGACTAACTTTTCAACTCTATATGAGTTTTAAAATATCGACGAGTCAAAATGGGTTAAAGCCGAGTCATGGCGAGTTGGGCCGAGTCAGGGGCAAGCCAAGCCAACCTTGACTCATGGCCAAGTTTTCTAGGACTCAGGCGATTCCCAAGCCAACTAGGTGAGTCAGCCAGCTATTTAACCCTTTTAATGTCTCAAATCACTGCTTGACCAGATTTGTAGTTGCTTGGGTTGGGAAATTAGTTCACTTGCAATGGGACTCCCTTTATTTGTGGGTAAAGTCAGGTAGAGCCAAAACTGGGGCACTCATCATGGCGGCCTTGAGTTTAACAAAGGTCTCTCTAGCTTTGTCGGTCCATGTAAACTCGCCCTTCTTTAACATGAGCGTCAAAGGATAGGCTATCAATCCTTATCCTGGATGAACCGACGATAATACCCCGTGAGGCACAAAAATCCCTTCATTCCACGAGGGTCATTCGGCAAAGGCCACTGCTCCATGGCTTGAAGCTTCTCCGAGTCTGCTCTGACTCCTTCATGCGAAACAATGTGCCCCAAATACCCAATAGAGAACTGCCCAAAACTATATTTGGACATCTTAACGAAGAGGGTATTCTCTCTCAAGACTTCCAAACAGGTGGAAGAAAAAAGAAAAAACATAGTCATTTGCAGGAAGACTGCTTAATTAAACACGTTCTAGCCATCTCAATGACCATTGGACAAGAGCATTGAAGATCATCTTTACAAGTAAACCAGAGATTAATAGAACATTGGTGAATTTTCTACTGGGGAGTTTTTGGTAATGCATAATTGATCAATTGGGCCTCACTTTGCTACCCTTATGAAGACGGGGGAGTAAATATTTGGGATAGCTCATTGACCAATCCAAAAGCAACTTCAGTGCATGAAAAGCAACTTCCCTGCATATTTGAATTGCAACTTTAAAGGAGCACTCAATATGGAAATAAACAAAAGTATATGTAGTGTTCATATAAAATAAACAATTTATGTGGGACCGGTTTGAAACGAAGGGCACTCGTAGACTATTATTATGAGACGGATGTGTATAAATGACAAATAGTTGATGGTACTCATGGCAACTGCTTGTATGCAACTAGACACTTGACATTAAATATATATATACATGAAAGAAAGTGTTATAATTAAAAAAAGAAGTTTTTGACATAAAATGACAAAGTTGCCTCTCATAAACTACCACTTTTTCTCTGCCCCAATAAATATATTTTTATTTTTAACAGGGACATTTTCGTTTGTTTTACATCAAAAGTGATCGGTTTTTATTAGCAGGCTCCTCTTTGAAAAAGAATTTCTTTCGGGCACATTAGTTAATTTTTAAAAATTCAACATTATCTGTCCAAATGGTAGTTGCCTTTTATATTTTTTATTAATAAAAAAATTAATATTTTAGATTTATAATCAGCAAGTATAACTTGAAAAATAAAAGGGAAGGTGAAACGTTGCCATGGCCAAACTAAAGTCTGTATTCAAACAAGTTTGACTTTTCAACAACTGACACAAACTCAGACGCCAACGCACCAAGTCCATTTTGAACCGTCCATCATCTTAATCAACGGTGGTGGTTGGCCGAAAGTTGATTAAGAAGCGCAAAATGCGCGCCGTCCTAGTGGGTCCCACCACTTCCAAACCCCGTTCGCTTTCGATGTGACGCGCCGATGTCGTGTTCGAATGACGATTCACAACCCACGCACGACTACAAATGTTATTAACGTTATTATTGTTACTATTTGTGACAAACTGATTGATGATGTGCAGGACGTGTTTAATTAATGTGCCAAAATATCGTGAACGAAAATGTGATAGAGTTAACAATGCTGAAAATATAGTTGTATTTACTTTAATTATGTATTTGGATATGTAAATAATTTTATAAATAATTGAAAATATATCATCTTGAGGTCTTATGTTTATACAATCAAACCTATTCAATTGCAAATTTGTAAATTTTAAAATTAGATTAAATGAACTCCAACCAAATCATATAAAATTACCAAAATACCCTTTGGCAGAAGGTGATTATATATCTTCCCCTGTTAATTGTTAACACATGACATGCAAAGCACCCTCAAATGTGGGAGCTGGAAATATTCGAATCTAGGTCCTAGGGGCTAGGACTCTAATATTTTGAATTGCAACTTTTATGAGGCGGGAAAGAAAAGTATATAAACCACTAGTATGCAAATAGACAATTTATGTGGGACCAATTTGAAATGAAGGGCATTAGTTTGAAAATTCTTGGACTCTTGCGGCTGCGATATGTATAAATGGCCAATAGTTGACCGTACATCTACATAAATTTTGTCGGATTGTGTGGCAATATGCAACTCGACTCTTGTCTTTTGAAAACAAAAATTTATCAATCAAAGAAAATAATTATAATAAAAAAATATTTGTAGACATAAAATGACAAAGTTGCCTCACATAAACTACCACTCATGACAATTTTTATTGTTTAATTGTTTGAGAAATAATTACTTTCAAATTTGCTAGTTAATTTTTAAAGATTCAACATTATCTGTCCATTGGTTAGGCGCCTTTTATAGTTTTTTTATTCATAAAAAGATTAATATTTTAGATTTCTTATCAGCAAGTATAAATTTCAAAAAAATGAAGGGTGAAATCAGAGATATGCCGCCCCCTTAAACCAAAGTCTGAATTCAACCTCATCTGACTTTTCAACAAGTGACACTAGCTCAGATGCCAACGCACCAACTCTAATAGCAACCGTCCATCATCCCAATCAACGGTGATCAGCTGAAAGTTGATAAAGAAGCGCCAATGGGAGCCCTGGTAGTAGGTCCCACTATTTCCACGACTGCGGAGCGTTCTCTTTCGATAAGAAGCGCCAAAGCACCAATGTCGCTGTCTCAGTACAATGGACCCACGACTACAAGTGCATTATCATTATTATTATTTGTGACAAACTGGTTGACGTGCCCGACTTGTTTAATTAATGTGCCAAAAATCGTGAATGAAAATGTGATAGAGTTAACAATGGTGAAATTATAATTAATAATTCTATAAATGATTGAAAATATATAAACTGGAGGCCTTATCTGTATCCAATCAAGTTGAGAGTTTGTAAATTCTAAATTCGGATAATGATCTTTATATAGTTCCAGCTTTCTAATGACTACATGTATTACAACCCACAGGCCGAAAACAAGAGCTAAAGCCATCCTCCATTCTTTCTTTTTCCCCAACCCCCTCGATCCAATGCTATGTTGAGGGTCGGTGAAATTTTCCTTTCTCCAGCCCTTATAGATCCAAAACTATGTCATTCCACCACCCAAAGCGAGTCCCGAAGGTCCCGTATTCTCCCTACCTCCAGGGTCCTGAGCTGCGTCAATGTTAGCATTAGCAGTATTTACTACATTTATGTGAGCAGCTGCAAAAGCTCCAAAACCAGGATTTCATTTTTAAGGAAACGAATTATTCAGTTACTACTAAATAAAGTTTTTAATATAAGTTAACCATATAGTTTCAAAAGTTTTACAGGACTCGAATTTAAATTTTTGAAAATTTTTAACAGATCAAATTTAAAATTTCAAAACGTGGAGGGTCCATCGCCATGTCCCTTTCCGTCCGCCCATCTGCGTAAGGCCCCCTATCAAGACCCAATTTTTATAAAAAGGAGACACTTTTCATAAAAATGGCAGAAAAGAGCTTAGAGAGAATTTGAATTGACTTCGTGTGAGTTGGGTCATCCCACTACTCCCAAACAAGCCCGCTGCTTTTGGGACCTATTATAATTGCACCTGGAGAGGTGAACATCATACCTCTTAAAAGTGGAATACCTAGCTGCCCAGTACACTACAAAGCAAAATATAATAAAGAACGTATTCATTAGTGAAAAACAGTATTAAAAACCATGGTTTTGTTTTTGTTTTTTGGAAACCAACTAACTTTATTTGACCAAGCTGGTTGTATGTTTCTAAGAAGACGGCAGCGTACAAGTCGCTTTCTTACTTGACAGTTTTCATTAAAAGATGGAAAATGTGTAAAAAAAAAAATCATGAGTGTACATTACATTAAAAATTTATAAAAAATGGTAGCTTTTCTCATATTATGAAAAAAATCTAGGGCTAAAAAACAATATTTCTTCAAAACAGTATGCACTTTAATGGCAATTTTATGCGTCGGAGGTTTTCCACATTCCTTTCGATAGGGACTTAGATGAATTAAGCATGTCCTAATTATAATTATATTTTCCATTTTGAATTCGTTCAGAGAGTGGATATTAAGTGAAATATATAAATTTTAAATTGTTTTAATTTCTCTCCCTCTTTTCTCACACGCACCTTTTTTTTTGCTTTTCTGAAAAACAAATTGGCTTTCAAAATTTTAAATTAATATTCACCGTCTAATCTCCTTAAAGTCTGTAGTTACTTAGTTTCTTAAATGTAAATCTGATTCAAGATACAGCTCCAGCACTAGATCTGTCTTGGACTTTTTTATTGGACTAAAGATCCGATCCCACTACGTATAAATATCCTTATACATTCAATTTTTTGTTAACCGTATCCAAGTTAGGTTAGAAAAACAAATTAAAATTTGATTTGGAGCTTGAAGCCGAGTCTTAAAAAGACTAATTTTACAAGGACTGAGTCCGACCCGAAATCCAACTGTCCTCTTCCCAGACTAACTTTATATGGGAACCTCCGATTCGATTCGGGGAAAAAATGGGGAAACGCGCTTCCCTATTATGCGGTAAACGGGCAAACAAGGCAGGGGTTTCAATTCACATGGGCCATTCCGATTCGCGTCGGGAGGAGGAATCGGGAAAAGCGGTTCCTAATGGATGGGGGTAAAATGGTAAAAAAGGAAAAAAAGGGGGTCAAAATCACCGTTTACATCCGCAACGGAAAGACGACTCAGAAGGAGTGAATTCCCTGACGCCGTCTTCAATTTTCCGAGGGTGCGTTTTTACTTAATTAAGATGGAAAGAAAATCTTCTTCTCCCGTTCTCCTCCTCTCCTCTTCTCTTCTCCTTATATAACGAGGAAGCCAGACTGAGACACACACACACAGGGGAAGGGTCCGGCAATGGCGAGATCAATTAGGGTTTTCAGCTACGGCGCCGTCCTTTTCGTCTTGCTCGCCATCGCCTGCTCTTCCGTCTCATTCGCGGAGGAAGACGCGTCCCAGGAGGCGGCGGCTCCCGCGCCGGAGTCCGTCCTGACGCTTGACCACTCCAATTTCTCGGAGACGGTCAAGAAGCACAAGTTCGTCGTGGTCGAGTTCTACGCCCCTTGGTATAAAGACGTCCAGATCTTCTCGCCTTTTCCTCTGATCGTCCTCGTTCCTTTTCAGCATTTATCTTTCCTTTTTATCTGACGTCTTTTTCTGAGATCCTCTTTGCTTTCTTCCTTTTTGTAGAACCCTGAACCCTAAGTCGTGGTTTTCTTCCTGTCTTTCCCTAGTTGCCGATTTTCTACGAGTTTTATTTTAATTTTCCTAGAAATCGGTTATTGTAGCTGCGCCGAATCTGGCGGTGGCCTAGTAAGGTTTGCTCCTTCTGATGAGCGAATCGGGGCGTGAAAACGTGGTTGAAGGTGTTAATTGCAAGTAGAGAAAATCTTATCTGTGAAACGGTCTAGTTGTTTGCAAAAATTGCACCGTTCCTGACGATCTCTAACGAGCGTCGTGTTCAAGGATCTTCTGGTTTGACTCTTCGGTCACTGTGCCTGTGGATTTCTGTTTGAGCGTCGTGACTCTGTAGCTGAACGTCTAGTTTTCTGCGATCCTTTCCGCTCGTTTACATTTTCGCTTTCGAATTGGCGCTTCGTCCATGATTTTTTTCTCGTCGTATATGATATTTAAGAAGTCACTTTGGAACTTTCCTTTTTTAAGATCTTACATTTTAGCGACATGTGAGGAGAAAGCATAAGTTTATATGTGGTCGAGTAACCGAAATAATCTCTCATCTCGGATTTGCTATTTTTCCTCTTGGCCAAAGCTTCGGCGCTTTATATTTTAGGCGGTAAAATTGTGAACCCTTGATATCTCTCTGAATTGAGAAGAGAGAAGAACACCATGGAGATAACTTTTATGAGTTCGATTAGGTTGAATATGATAGCACTTCGATGGGGATGTTCTCATTTTGGTCGCGTACTTTTAGCATCATCTAAAAATTTGAGATTTAAGTTTGTGATTTGCTTGATACGGGCCTTACTTCTGCTGAAGACCATCAAATAGGATCTATACACCTACTAATGACTTTAGTTCCACATGTGGAACTTGTGGTACCCTTAGGTGTCCTTTATGTTAAATGTGTACACTGTTTTAGTGGTTTTCAGTAACAATCATGGGCTGCCGATGTGCACGCTATACCTGAAGCATGAAGAATTGAAAGTGCGATTCCACTTGTTTGTACACTAAATTTTACAAGTTCAGAAAATATACTTATGCTTTATTTAGATGGTTCACCTGATGAATTGCGTTCTCTGTGACAGGTGTGGTCATTGTAAGAATCTTGCACCAGAGGTAATCGCAAGCCTTCCAACTTTGTGTTATAACTCTTCCTCTTTAGCATAACATGCTTCTCATTTCTATTCTGTACACTTCACCAATTTAAGCACGAAACTTGTAGTTTCTTATGCACTTACATATAATTTTGTGACTTTCAGTATGAGAAGGCTGCCACTGTTCTGAAAAGTCATGATCCTCCAGTTGTTCTTGCTAAAGTTGATGCCAATGATGATGCAAATAAAGATCTTGCCAGCGAGTATGATGTAAAAGGTTTCCCAACTCTCAAAATCTTAAGGAATGGAGGAGAAAATGTTCAAGAGTACAAAGGTCCAAGAGATGCTGATGGCATAGTAGAATATCTAAAGAAGCAAGCTGGTCCTGCATCTGCTGAAATAAAGTCGGTTGAGGATGCTGGTAAAATTATCGATGATAAGAAAGTCTTCGTTGTAAGTGTTCATTTTCGTATAATTGTTAAGTTGGTCATTGTCTCTATGTTGCTGATAAGGATACTCACTTAGATTTGTACATTCAGGTTGGTGTCTTTTCAGAATTTTCCGGGGAGGAATTTGAGAATTTCATGGCATTAGCTGAGAAGCTACGTTCTGACTATGATTTCGGTCATACATTGGATGCAAAGCTCCTTCCCCATGGGGATTCACCCATAAAAGTTCCTGCTGTTAGGTTGTTCAAGCCATTTGATGAACGTTTTGTTGATACTCAGGTTGCTCTTCAGTTCTTGTTTGTCACTTGTTGAATATATTTTCATTTTCCTTGAGCTGTCCTACTTCCAAAACCTGAACTCCTTCTGAAAGAGTGCTTTCAGAAACACTGGTTATTCGGACTCAAAATGCATACTAATTTGGGAACACTGTCAATCTTGTCTGCAGGATTTCCATGTTGAAGCATTGGAGAAGTTTGTTGAAGCAGTTAGTGTTCCAGTAGTAACTGTTTTCAACAAAGATCCAAGCAACCATCCCTACGTCCTGAAGTTTTTTAACAGCAACAATGCTAAGGTAATTGTTCTCCTTGTTATTTGGAGCGTAGGAGATGGATTAGATGTACATGTTTTGACCTGTACTCATGTCTTCTTTGGAAAAAAAAATCACCCAGATCTTGACTCCCATTCTCTCACTTGGATGTGTTAGATGTGATATGTAATTGGTCCTTTCTGTTGCATGTATTTGTGGCCATGGTCTTGGCAAATAATGGTGGCTGGCTTGCTTATGGTATTTGATCCAGTTGTTTTTCATAAGCATATGTGAAACCAGTATATGTGCATGATTTTGGGATTGGGAGACATGACAAACGTGTTATTGGAACCATAAATACTTGTGGTTCACTTGGAGGTCCAATTCTGGAAATTAAACAACAAGATGCATATTGGTTGTTTAGTTATCCCATTCTAGCAGGAAGTCTAAATAATCTGGATATATTGTACGCCAAGTTCTAGCTTTGTGAATTTAGTCAATGATTTGTTTTAGACCACATGATGTTCCATGTCTTCTAAATGACTGGCTTCATGGATTTGGCAGGCTATGCTTTTTGTGAACGTCTCTACGGAAAAATTTGAGAGCTTCCAGTCTAAATATCATACTGCTGCTGTGGAATACAAGGACAAAGGTGTGATCTTTTTGCTTGGTGATCTTGAGACTAGCCAGGGGGCTTTTCAGGTGTGTGTTGTCTCATTAAGAGATTATGCATTATCATGTTTGTGCTGCAAGAATTTTTCCTTCACAGAGTGCTTGGATTGATTACTTTCATTAAACAGTATTTTGGTCTTCAAGAAGATCAAGCTCCACTTATCCTGATACAAAATGTGGATGGCACAAAGTTTCTTAAGGAAAGAGTAGAACCAGATGATGTTGCTTCTTGGTTGAAAGACTATAAGGTCAGTAATTTCTTATCATCTATCCTATTGTTTTTTATTATGTATCATTGATCATACCCTATCATGTCTTAGTCCATGTTCATTATTTTCCTAATATTTATAGCTGTAGCCCATGTGAGTTCTAGGAATAAAGATAAAGATATTTGACTTCTTAGTGTGGCCGTTTGTACATGTAGTAATTTCTGAGTCCTTCTTTTCCTTTTTTTTTTATTGGTTTACATGTTCTCCTATGACTGCAGGAAGGGCGTTTGAAACCATTCAGAAAGTCTGAACCTATTCCAGAAGTCAATGACCAACCTGTTAAAGTTGTTGTTGCTGATAGTCTCCATGATGTGGTCTTTAACTCAGGAAAGAATGGTAAGAACCTTGTGTATGGGCATTTGTATCTATGGTCAAGATTCACTGTATGCTACTGAAATCGGAAAAGTGGTTTTATTTTATTCTGTCCAGTTCTCACTGGCAAGGCGTATGGTTGCATGTTAGAAAATGTAGATTTAATGTGTGTTTCTACTAGTTATTCTTTAGGTTTTTGTTATGAAAATTAGTTACATACCCACCGTACGTATGTGCTTATGATTATAAAGAAGTCTACAAGGAAACGAGAAACAAATTCTAACAGTGAGAGGCCAACTCTAACAATGACTAAGTTCGGGTATTGGTTTTTGTTATGAAAAATAGTTACATACCCACCGTACGTATGTGCTTATGATTATAAAGAAGTCTACAAGGAAACGAAACAAATTCTAACAGTGAGAGGCCAACTGTAACAATGAGTAAGTTCAGGTATTTAGATTGTCGTAAGCTCTCAAAGCATGAAAGAAACATATTAATGTTCTATGTTCTAATTGAGCTTTTGAGTTATTAGGAGCCTCTGATGTTTGTGGTCTATCTATTTTATGTCATCTTTTTTCTAGTGATGGAAGAAAATTTTTCAGCACTTCATAAACTCTCCTCAGAAAAATTCGTGAAACAGGAACTCCACTTTTATGTACTTTTGGTAATTGTTATTTATCAATGTCCAGTATCATCTAGTATTGTAACAGCATTTTATTAGTTTTAACTTTCAATTGTAAATTCTTTTAAATTTGTTGAAAGGCACTTGATCACTTTTTTTATTCTTTTGTAGTATTACTTGAATTCTATGCACCTTGGTGTGGGCATTGCAAGAAATTAGCTCCAATTTTGGATGAAGTAGCTGTATCATTTGAAAGTGATGTGGATGTTGTAATTGCCAAGATTGTAAGTTTTCTCCTTAGTTTCCTACCAATGGTGACAATTGTTTTTTCCCCCCTATTTATAACATTTCTCAGGCACCTAACTATTTTGTTTCACTAATGTGTCTTATTGTAGGATGCAACTGCAAATGATTACCCTATGGATGTTTTTGATGTTAAAGGTTATCCTACAATGTATTTTTCGTCCGCAAACGGCAAGATAGTGCAATACGAAGGGGATAGAACTAAAGAAGACATCATTGATTTTATTCAGAAGAACAAGGATGCAATTGTACAAGCTGAATCCGTAAAAGATGATGTACCAGTAAAAGATGAGTTATAGTCTATAGGTAATTCTCTAAGGTAGCTTGGTAATATAGGGGCTAAAGCTCATTTACAAGCTCATTGCTGCCACAAATGACTTTTTCTTTTGTTTTTCATGGTCTGCTTCCTTCAAGTGAATCGTTTTCTTAGATGGGCATGGTCTTGTTCTTTTAAGATCCATGTTTTGTATTTTATTTTAATTGTAAATGCAGTTTCTGCAGTTGTTTTTTGTTATTATTCTCTTAATTTGCTTTCTATGCATTATATATTGAGTCTACTTCCTCACCTAGAGGCTTAGTTGTGTTGCCTTAATGTATCCGTCTGCTCATATCACTTTGCTCGCTTATGCACAGTGAACTAGAATTTTAAGACATCAAGATAAGCACTGTATGAATTATTTCGTTGTGAAAGGTCTTTTTTATATGTATGACATTTCAGAGTAACAACTGCTTCCAGTGAATTCGAAAATCCACTGTTAAGTTCACTGAATAATGAATACTGATACAATAGTTTCACCCGGGAAGATATTCCATGAGAAGGGGGAAAAAAAGTTCATTGTGTCTTTATTATGGTATTAATCTAGAAATAATTTTCCTTCTACACTCCAAAGAAAGAGGGAAAAAAGAAAAGTAGTAGCAGCATGGCCAGGATAGGAGTTTTGAGACTCTACCACCTCAATCGATATACAGGAAGATAGAACAAACAAAAAAAGGAGTTAAAATTTGAAAAAATAACTAGGTGGCTTGGGCTAGGTTCCAATGTTGACACTGAGCTCCTAAGTGCACTTCTGACCACAAAGTGCATGTACCACTACTTTCTCTAAAACATAAAAAATATAATATAATATAATTTTCCTGAAAAAGGAGATTTTTGATCATGAGTTCATAACCATACGTTTGAGTGCAAGGATAATTTCCATGCATTGAAGTATGTTACTGGACATTGCACTAAATCATTGACTTCATTGTCAAGGGAATATTCAAAGTGTTGTGACTGGGCTGCACTGTGACAGCCATTACTGTCAAAGCATGACTTCGCCAAGCAAGTTGGCACCGTTCCTAAATTTTCACGTTAATTACTATAATCCTGCTTCATTTCACCAGGTCCCTGTCCACTCGGAGCATTCAATATACCTGATTAAGTTGAGCAATCAATCGACATGAATTTTACATGTATAATACATAAATTGTCATGAAACTTTGCAAATGGATGCGTGGAAGCCTGATGAATGATGAGGAAAATTGTAGCATGAGCACCAATCTAGATTTTCCTTCTTGAAGATTTTTCGAAAGTCTCCACTAGGTGGGGGCGTTGACATCTTTTTTTCTCTTATGTCCAGAAATTTGCTTTATGAGCTCTAACCAGTTAGAGGTCAAGGTGGGGAGGCGTTGGATGAAGAATGGAGTTCCTTCCTTCACCTGTTCAGCAAACAGGCACGAGAACTTGTAACTTGAAGCTTTTACCGCATTGAGTTATTATTCGGCATCTGGGTAGCTTACTTTCAATAAAGGGGTCACTACTGCTTTCGTCATGTCCTGCAGAACGACGTTTTTTGTTAGATGTAGAATATTTAGATTATGCTATTAAGTTATGCTATCACTTTTATCTGTCTTGTTTCAAATTTATGTGCATCAGCAGCTGCTTGCCTTGTAGAATATTTAGGTGCACAACTGTATCGATCGTTAGCTCTGAGATCGAGTGCTCGTCGTGACAAGAGGGGCGAGCTATATGAACATGTAATGACTTCACGAAGACTGGTTGGCCTGAATCCGGAGGCTCATACATTCACTTGGCTAGTGTTCGGATTCGGCTACAATGGGCTTCCGGTTACTTTGTGGCGGTGATCATCTTTTCCTTTTCACAACATTATCATATCTCCTACTCAAAATTTTTACCTCTCAATTTTCCGTATCCGAGGGGTGGATTCGCCCATTTCCCATATATAAGAGAAAGATGGAGGGAGAGAGGGCGAGACTAGTGGAGTTAAGAAACTATATCTATAGATTGTTGATTCTAAGGTTATATATAAGTTGCTTGCTTTGACCGGTCACATGTTTTAAATTGTTTGAAAAAACTGTATATGGATGCATTCCCCGTGCCGAAAAAATTATGACTACCGGAAATAGATCATAGTTTTTGGTCATCTGTGGAAACGTAGATTGAAACATTGAGTTTAAAGGTTTTATAAAATTTTGTTTATATGGTAAATTTCCTACGACGACGAGCCAAAAGGACTTGAAAAATAGGCGATTGGGTAGTCAAATCAAAATGCCTGCTGAACTTATGTATTCTCTATGGGTACACGCCCATGCAATGGTGCAAATATAATTTTAAGTTTATCAATTCACCAATTCAGTTAAACGTTTGTAAATTGACCAAAAATGCTAAAAAGTTGACACCGCAGCTGCATTCTAATCACCGACCCCATTCTATCAGCCAATCTTGTTGACGGTATATTTGCGTATTCCAATGCAATGCTTCCGGGAGATGGGGGCTTGCCACCCTTCTATCACCAAGAAATTAACGAGTATCAGTCACAGAAAAAGAAATGATACTGCTCTTGAGTAAAACAATCGACAACTCTTTCAGTTCTGACTGGCTGTTTGGTACAAATAAGCCACTACCATCTTGAATTGGAAATTAGATAGCATTGGATCCACATGACCGCCACCTCATGGTGAATACGAGGCTAAAATGTTATCTGCTCATGACAGGTGACTTATTCCTACCTTCTTCATTCGATCCTCATCTCACTGATCCACCCCTCATATCCTACAGGACCTATATTCAAGAGCCAGTTCTGCCTCCATCAAATTTCGCCTCAATCTTCTCCTCCATCATTGAGATCTCCCCTTTGTGGGAGAGGCCTCCCAAAGATGAACTAGTAATGTATGTAAATGGAGGTTTGTCCTACCTTCGAGTATGCTTGAAGCAGGCTGCCTTGTTGGGTGAGCAAGAGAAGTATTTCATCCTACCATCTAACAAGAGAGTTGTTTTGTGTCCCCTCCTTCAAACCTCCATTCCCAGAAAAAAAAATACTGGCAATAGAATAGGCGTTCCTGGAATCTCTGCTACAAGGCCTTCTTTCGTTCACCATGATATGATCTTCTCTTTTGGCTTCATTGGGGATCTGTTCTTAATGCATTTCAAAATTTGATCTCTAGCTGCACCTATTGATCCATGTCCCCTTCATTCAACAAGGCCTGAAACCTGTTAGGGTTAGAAAAAATTTCCCTCATCTTACTTATCTACCAATTGACTTCTTATCTTCCTCCCTTTAACTGCACCTCCCAATATCTTTCCCTCCCCAAGCACACTCTTACGTACCATCCTGCGATTGGCTCTCCTTTCCAGCCATCCTTCCCCCTCTCAATGGTCTATCTTCATGCTTAGTACTCCCCATATTGCCCTATTTGCACTGCTCCCTAATAATGCTCCATAATATGGGTGCTGTATCTGCACCTTGTAGAGAATTTTATGGTGCTTCCGTGTACCCAATTCTTAACAAAATATCCTGCTTGTTTTCCGCATCTAACTTCAAAATCACAATGACACAAAATGCAATGGAATCTCCATATGAATTCTAAGATAGCAAATCTCAACAAGGATTTAACGTTAACGCACTACCAAGGCTACCACCCCATGGAAGATCTTTTGATTCCACGAAAAAGGAGAAGCTCGAGTAGTTTAATCTACAATGGAACTTTGCTGTTCTCCTGTATACCCAACAAGTTTCTTTGGCACCCATCTGTTCACTATAAGGGGTTCTATAAGGGGTTGTTTGACACAATC
Source organism: Nymphaea thermarum (assembly GCA_011799765.1). Lineage (NCBI taxonomy): Eukaryota > Viridiplantae > Streptophyta > Magnoliopsida > Nymphaeales > Nymphaeaceae > Nymphaea > Nymphaea thermarum. The sequence continues at coordinate 106,941 of JAANDH010000871.1, forward strand.
TACAATTTAGGGCAGATTCATAAAATAGTCACACTTCCATGTCACACGGTATTCATAATGGCAAACGACCCCTTACAGTAATTAGCCCAAGTAGTTCAACCTACCACAGAACTTTGATGTTTTCCATATTCATCAAGTTCTCTCATCCATCTATTCACCGTAAGGGATTGATTGGCATTTAGGAACACCGTGTGCCTGTTCCACACATCTGCCCTAAAATTAGAATAAATTAACCATATAATGTTCCTAGTACCACACAACCCCTAGACATTCTACCACAAAAACTCTTTGCTCCATCTGTAAGCACCATGTGAAGCTCCTCTCATCTTCAACTTTGACAAGGCTTCCCCAAACTGGGGAGATTAAGGTTTACAATTTCTTTCCATAAAGTCTCAAGCCTGCACATGCAAATCTAACAAAACATGCTACCGCATCCACCGAAAAGGGGATTTCACCCTCTCCAGAGCAGAAGCAGAAACAACCGTTATTATTGGTTTCCCTTTAACTAGGCGAACCTCCAGTCTTCATCATCACCACATTCATCCGGCAAAATTGCTGACAAATCACCCAAGAAAACCCTCATCGGAGGCTTCACCAGTAAATCCTTCAACCCCATCCCCACTAGATTTTCAGGGACCAGAGCTCCCCCTTTGTCAGCACAGATTTCCCTTTCCACATCGCCCGTACTCCTAGCCCACGGATTCGCATGTTCAAATGAAGTCAAAACAACAGGGACGTTCTTTTTGGACGTCAATTTCTTCGGAAAATAAATTCGATCCCTAGTCTGTAGCTAGCCGGCGACACCATGGACTAGCTGACCTACCAAGTCGACCATGATCACAGACTGCTTACTAAATAATTGAGAAGACACTTCATCTTTTTTTTTTTTTCTACCATCCAATTGCTACAAATTCAAGATCACACAAATAAACGATGTAAACCGATCAGACAGTGCCAACCTTTTAATCTACATTAGAAATGTCAAATTTTCTGAACAGCCTCCAGAGGACCATTAGCGTTCGCCCAAGACTGATTCAAGAAGAGCAGACTCTTCTTCCTGCAAAAGATCCAACTTGGTGACATTAGAATTCAGATATTTAGATCATACTGAGAAAAGGGTAAGCATGCACATACCACGAGAGCATTAAATTCTGTCTCCTCATCAATGGCACCAATTATTGCAGCGTCTTCCAACAACTCCTGCATTTATTTTTTTCAAATTCAAGCATTAACAGTCCAGTAGGATCAATAGTTCTCAAAAACTGCTAAAGTGCTTAATGTTCCCACAAGTGACATCCAGTATACTGCTTCCCTAACAGATGATTTTATTCTGAATCGACAGTCCAGTAGGTTCATCCACTCCCAAAAATTGACGTTCTAGAGAATCCCAAGTTACGTATCAGATACAGCATTTAGAGAATGAGTTGTTGCCAGTGAAAGAATTTTTTTTCTGTTTTTTTCTTGAACAACATACCAGATAATTTAAGAGACATCTTAAGATTTGAAAAGCTCTTCTTAAATACTGTTTATTCAGGTTCAACAGAAAATAAACTTGTGGGAGCACTTTTTGTTTCCCTGTAACAAGAAGTCCCTTTATCTTTCCAACACAAGCCTTTTAATTTTGTTTCATACTTGAAATGCGATGGCAAACAAATTAATTCTAAACAAAGGGGAAAAAAAGAACAAAGAAATGAAGTACCAAATACTTACATCTTCCACAATTTTCAGTAAACCATTTTGGTCCTGCATGCACAGGTCAACATTATCAGTGTCACATGTAGCTTTAGCCTTTAAGAACAAAGTAGTTTCATCCAGAGAATAACCATCACAAGGATGGCCACAAAACTTTTGCAGGGATTCACCCAAAATTAGCATGGGCAATTGGAAATCAGAATATCTATGTCCCTGTAGGTAGGGATGTCAATGGGTCAATTTTACCTAATACCAACCCAAATTGGATATGTTTATATGAGTCTGGAAAAGAAAAATAAAACCCAATTACTAATTGCTTCCAGGTCTCGTAAAATTTTGCTCCGGAATCTGGATTCGAGAAAGCATATCTTAAAAAACTAGCCATTTACCACATTTTACATGTGAAGATAGAACCTCGTAAGCAAACATTGGCCCTGGTTTGGGTTCAGAATATAGACCTGAGTCTGAACCCAATCACATTAGATCCTGTTATGTCAGACTTCAGGAAGGTAGGGGTTAGACCGGCACCAAAAGCCCATGCCTTGACAATCCACCTGGGATAACCCAGTCAAATCTTTACATCGTTCTCTTGGAATTAAAGCTGTGATACACATGGAATGGCAGTATAGAGCTAGTCCAAACTCCTGGGCTTATCACTCTAAGGAGGGGCAAATAATGGCTTTATCCTGGTCGACCTTTTATTGCCAGAAAACAAAGTTGATCATTTCACAAGACACGTTTAACATACCTTCACTGCAACAAAAAGAAGTGGATCAGAAGGGGTGTAGATCATAAAGTGTGCACCGTCCTGCAGAACAAAATGAACAAAATGCAGTAAGTAAAATCTGAAGACCCCAAGCTGATGATATCTGCTGAGGGAAAAAGAACTGAAGAACCATTGCACCAAAAAAATTCAGAAGAAAAGAATAACCACACTCATGCACCAAATGTATAAATAATAAGTCTAAATTTATTAAGGCAGAATTCGAATCAGACCAACATTACATTTTGAGAGGAATAAAATTCAAAGCAAACACCCAGTCCAAAGTACAACAGGATAACAGGTCCACAAGAAAGAACAATTATAGGGGCATAAACAGAAGCAAAGGCAAACGGAGCTCCTAGGAAGTGCCAAATAACCTCCCGAATCTTGTTTTAACTGAGCAGTAGAAAGGAGAACTTCTCAACTTATCTGAGTTGTATTCTATTCAACAACCTTTAAAGGCTACTTCTAGTGCCTTAGGCAACAATGACCTATCATGATGTAAGAGGCCACATCTGCTACAAAGTGTGAAAAGCTAGAATAATTTCAAAACTCATTCCAAATAAAAATATTCATATTCAGAAACGTAGAAAGCATGCTATTTTGTGTTCACAGAGCTGTGGCCGATCATATGCGTTCATTTCTTCATGTCTATCAAATTCCGAGTTTCTTGCAACAATGTTCTGCAACATCTCAAATGCTATGCAACATGGGTTCGTTAATTTTGGTGGTGTACCTGTACCAGTCGGGTGCGACAGGTACGGGTACGGGTATGGTGTCGGGTACGGCTCAGGTACAAGTCAACAGGTACTGGGTAAGGTCAACATACCCAGGTCCTTATCTATCTAAAAACAGACTCGATCAATGTTGATCGAGTTCATTTTCATCCAAAACTTAGGTTTTTTTTTTGTTTTCTTATTTGCTTTCAAAAACGCAGAGCCTCGACAAAATTGTAGGCGACGTCCAGCAACTTCCGGTGACTTTCCTGCATGAACTATTTTTTCTTTTTATTGTTGTTCTTAGTAGTACTTTTGTTTTCCTGCATCAAAATTCGACTAATGTTTATATTTGACTGTGTAGAGGGCTGCTCGGTTGTCTATATGTTTAAAGTTTTTCATAGGTTTCTTAAAAACACTGCTGCAAGATCCGTTGATATATATTTTTTAAGTATTTCTTCTTGTTTCTATATATATATATATATATATATATATATATATATATATATATATATATATATATATATATATATATATATATATATATATATATATATATATATACTGTCATACTCCCCACCAAAGTTTTTTGAAAATGGTCAGTACCCGTACCTGCACCCGCACCTATGCGACATAGCTCAAATGTCATTATCAAAATTTTGGGCTGCAATCTTGGCAATAAAAAAATTGATCCACCTCATTAAATGTGTCATGTTTCTTTGAATTGTTCAATGTCTAATTATAAATTACTCTAGGATATACAGAAGAGTATGTTTCTTAAGAATTTAAAGAGTAGTCTTCAGACCTATATCCTTTATAACATTGTGATTATCCAACCAATATGCAGTCAGCCTGTGACCTAATACTCTTCTTCGATAACTGTCTACTAGAAACGGAAATGGGAATCTTGTTGAATGGACACCTCTAATTATGACAAGACCTCCAAAGATAAATTCAAATAAACTTCTCCATCATCATTTGCAGGACAAATCATTTCCCATAGCCATCACACCAAGAACATGAAACAAATTAGCCAGTAATAGGTCTTTTCACAATGAGATCTTCATCTATCCATACAGGGACGGCATTTAATAGATCCTTCTTTTTGGTCAATAAAAACACCTTCCCAAACTGTGAAACTTCTTCCAAACGATACAACTTTCTGGATGTGGATGATGATATCTACAAGGAAAACCACTATTATATCCTTTCAGAAAAATACCTAATTACCCCTTTACTTTAGGGCTTCTACTAGTTAGGAAATAAGATATCTTGTTGACATCATAGCTAGGTTAGGTTTTACATTTTTTACATTTTATTTTTCTTTTTATGTATTTTATTCTTTTTTTTTCTTTTTCTTTTGTTTTCCCCTTTGTTCTAGCAGTTGGGGGTTCCAACGGCTCTTTTATGAGCCGTTGGAATCCTCAACAGCTAGAACAGCCCTCTCTTCTTTCTCTCCTTCACTCTTATTTCTTGTATATATCCTTGAGCTGCCTCTTGTACAAATTATGCTGTGTTTTACAGCCATTCAATATTCAATCAAGAAAATTTACATCTTTTTCACTTGGCCTTAGTGCCTTTTTCTATCATATGCTTCCTTAGTGACTATTATAGTCACATTTATACTACTCTCACATAAAGTTCTTGTTTTGACAATTCAAGACTGGGAAAAGGCTTTTTACTAATCAATATTAAAAGTCGTCCAATCATGAATCTTTTGTTCCAGCAAAGTGTTGGTACACTAATTAATAAGAGCGATGAAGTAGTAATTAATGCAAATGGTTCACAGGTACAAACTTTGGAACTTCATGGTATACCCATGGATTGGCTAGTTCCTATTTGTAAGGCTGCAATTTTTAACTGCCCTTATTAACTGCTCAAAGCATCGGTCCACAAAGAATCAATTGTCAGTTTATTAACAATTCATGGTCAACTTTTCTTTTTTAAAATGGAAACGTTTCCAATCCAAGAGAAGTAAACAATTAAATGATCTGACCAAGTAATATTACATTAGTATGGTTCGAGGAAGTACCAGTATCTACTCAGATACTTCTAATGTTGAAGCAGGATCAACTAGGACAAAAATAAAGCATTGGATCAAACTATTCTTTGGTGGGAAGGTAGTAGCTATGAATAGACATCGACTTCCAAGAAATCATCGAGTTGTTCCAGTGAATCAGAACGATCATTTATTAATGGAATCCCTTGTCTGCATTGAGCAATTCAATAACAGATCTCTAATCCAATCAATATTGATATATCAAGTATCTGTTGATAGGAAGAACTTGGGTGATCCCCGTGATCCGAGTCTGAGATGTTGGAATAGGTTTAACATTTGGAAGTGGTCCACAAAAACGAGGCTTTAGAAGTGCAATGGGCAAGGCCTTCCATAGCATGCTAATACTCAGTCATAACTGTTAATATATGCCAAGTCAGCCAACTTCACAAGTCACATGTTTATCCTACTCATCTTTCCATCCCAAGGCACAGGCTTTCCAGAACTAGATTTGTTAAACTGATGCTCAACAAATAAAGTGACATCTCCACTACTCCCACAAAGACAAGTATGATCTTACTTTATCCTGTCCATAGAGAAGTTGGATCTTTGTCCACTACAAACACACAAGTCAAACTTAAACACACACATACACATAGCAGATATATATTTATGATAGTCAGGATATATCAGCAATGCATCAAACAGAGGTTACATAACCTCTTGTGTCTCATAGTTAAAAAAATAATTTGCGGACCCACTCTACTTTCATGAAGCACCAAAAACAAATTGCAAAGTTGCAACATTTTTAAAATCCAGTTAACTAGGTTTACTCATTCTCAGTAAGCTTACCTGGTGAAAGCACGTGATTTCTATGCCTTCAGGAGGCAGTCCATCTATTTCCTCACCATCATCTGCATGATAGAACCACTTAGTTGATGCTATATGAAAGGTAGTATTCAGCCAGGAAAAAGAGGAAGCTGGTCTACATGGCACGAACTTCCATGCTGATACCAATATATTCAGCATGGCTCTTAACATTAACAAGAAAAAGAAAACAATTGGATATGATTTGACCCAGGTTTGATGTGTTGCCATAAGTATTTAGAAAAGAATTCAAACACAATCATTCTTGGGAATGGGAGATTACAGTATCAGCTACATGATAGCCTATTTCCTTTATTTCCAAATGAAGAAAAAATAACACAGAAGATAAAATGAACTATAAGGAAAGCATTAAGCTAGTTTTCTAATCAACTAAGATTACCCAGACACCCAGTGTGGACCTAACAGAGCTTTTCCCAGTTCTGGGTTCAGAAAGGGAAAGGATAAAAGACTCCACCAGATAGATAATGGCATTATATTTGACACAGGAATTTTACTTGGATTAATAGCATAAGAGAGACAGATCACAGTTGCTAAAGACAAAAACAAATTGCCGAACAGAGATAATACTAAACGATGACAATTGTTGTATTTTCAGTACTAGCTTATGCCATAAATATGTAAGGGATGCATACAAATGTCTAGATCATGTGCAGCCCTTTAGGGACTTGAAAGTTGAAACACTAGATGTAGGTTTGCACAATCAACAAATATGACCAGATCTATAACCAATCTAGTAAAGAAAGCATTACCTGTTCGAAATTCAAGTATATCTTCCTCAGAGTAACAAAATCCTCCTCTGGCAGTATAGCAAAATCTGATCATACAAAAATAATAAACCAAACAAGATTACAAACTGTTCTAAAACTCTATAACAGTATAACTATAAAAATACCCACAACAGACATCTTTTATTAGATTAGACATCAGAAATTTTGATGAAACTATGTATTTCTTGAAAAATGAACCATTTTTGTTTGGCAGGCAAACTCAGGGACAGCGCCGCCGCCCCCCCACCCCCAAGGGATCCAACTCCAGATCCTTCAGTTACCATATTGCAACCTAACCATCCATCTATCTCATTTGATCCCCACAGTAGCCAAAACATCTTTACATAATGAGTTCATGGTAAAAGGAACCTTGGCTTTGAATCATAACGACAAAAGACAAAAAAATTGAGGTATATACATAACCAAATGGTGCACACTTTCCTTTATAAGAAAAGAATATAAAGAAAATGGCATTTTCATTGAAAAGTTCTAAAGTACTTTTCCTAGGCATGCTTTTCATTGCACAATCTCTATCATAAGAGCAAGCTCATTTACAAAGTTCTGAGAAAGACAGCATTGGACATTTTTGGCCTAATTAAAGCTTCAGTGGAAGAGACACACTTCAGACCCTTGGCTATGTTCATCCACCTGATACCAAGTCAATGAGGTAGAGCTAAACAAGCATAGCAGAATGCAGCTTGGATAATGGACGTCCCAAGACATGTCTTCATGTGAGATCACACACTAATGTTTGCTAAAGAAGGTCATGTCATTTAGATTAAACTTACAAACCCAACAAACTCCCAATAATACGAATAAAAACAAAAATAAAAATAAAAATAAACTATTACCCACTCAAAACCAGGTGCATATGAATCTTGGCAAGAGCATAAGCAGCAGCAGGGATAATTTCATCAATTTCATTGTCATTGAGCTGCAAAAGAAACTGACTGCATTTAAAAAACCATCCAATTTCCCAAAAAGAATAGTAAGTGACTATTTTAAAGGAAACACATCTGAAATACACTAAACTCCATAAACAGCAAGAGAGCAATGCGGCAACAGAAGAATGGACAATAAATAAGCAAAGCATCTCTTCCATCTCTCATGCACTCTGATGTCTCCAGCTCTCTGAAACTAGAGGGAAGAAGGTCCCTTTTTTTTTCTTCCTTTCTTGAATAGAACAAATACCATTCTCACCTGGATGCAGCAGCCATGTTCAATACCAGACAAGCATAGTGCTCTGTGAATGGTCTGTCTCCATCAAAGCTATCATACAAGATGGAAGATGATATTGCACCACTTATGGTTGACAACTGAAAAGGTCTACTACCTCTATGAACATCAAGAGTATAAGACATATTGTAACTTGACCAATAATTATTGCAAAAAAGCCAGTTGGAATCTCCCAGACTCCCAGTCACAAAAAAAACTTTTGAATCGCATAGCAGCTGGTGCTTTTATTGAAATGGATGGTGCAGTATGACTGTATGACATTTGATTCTCCCTCCAAAAGCGTAAAAAATGATAAAGGACAAGAGGAAGAATGGATAGCAATAGCAGAAGCTTGAAATAATATTATATTTGCTCGACCAATGAGGAGTTCCATATCAATAACCCACTCGATTCTTCGAAAAACACACTGCATAATTACATGAGTACATATATTCCATAGGTGCTGCACAACTTTGAGCACAGATATGATGTTGATGCATAGATCTCAAGCAATATTTCCTCGGCGACATGTAAATAAAAATATGTTGTCAAATGTTCATCGACACCCAAATATGATACTAACATTACATACTTAATATAATCATCCCAGTAACTTCTAGTTTATCAGGCACCTCAGTAAGAAATTTTCATTCCCATATAAGCAAATATTTTGCACATTTGCCTCCAATGTTGTTTCTACCTCCTCGTGGTAAAGGTAATGCATCCATATTGCTTCTTTTTTTCCTGTTTTCTGATGAAGTTAACTTGAAAAAAATGATTTTTTTTTCACAGGCCCAATAAAGGGAAATTTAAAAGCAACTGAATGTGTCAAAGATGCAGAATTTTTTTATAACACTAATATTGAAAGAAAAAATCTACGTAGTCCAGCTATTAGCGCAATTTCACAGCCCAAATAATCCAATAAACAGGATACATAACAAGTGATTGCACACCTGACCCTTCATCCGGAAAAATTATCAGATGCCTTACATTGGGTTGCAGAATATGGGAAAAGTCCACGCACGTTAGGGGAGAAAAGTTTAGCAAGAGAAACTTCTAAGTTCTAACGTTCTAATAAAGAAGCAAGTGCATTTGGTAGAAGCTCATTCAATGTAAATAATCGTGGAAGGGACATACTGCTGCCCAGCCGTCAAAATTTGTGCTTTTCAGTATCTGCACTGGACTGCAGGCACAAAAATCACCACAATTAGATGCATAAGACAGAAAATTATCTTTTACTAATTACAACGGTTTTTCACCTACGTATCAACAGGACACAACAGCATACATTCGTCCCCTTTTGAGCTGTAGAAGACTCTTCTCACAACACATTCTAAAGGTTGATTATTTGCAGAATCAACCTGCAAAAGCAAGAATACACTTTTAAACAAGGAATGGATAGAAGACAGACAAGGTCCACCATACACATATCATCTATTGGAGAACACATAAACCAAGACATCGTGTTTATTTTGAGTATGGCAACAAATAATTTATAGGCATTCTTGTTGGCATCTATAGATATGAGAATATAGTGAAGAAGCCTAAAGGAGGAGCTTACTTACAATGGTAACAATCCTCCTGGACGAGGCCATGACGACCCTCCCGTCGGCGTCAAGGATAAAGCCAGCAGGAGGCTTCGGAAGGGGATGTAAGGGACGTCGATCGGTTGAATTCGAAGGAGAAGCTTCGTCATCGGTTCTGTCGTCCAGTGGAACGGGAACAAGGGCGGTGGTCTTAGCTGGAAGAGGCTTCCTCTTAACACCGCTGCCTCCATTGTTACTGGTCCTTTTCTTCTTCGATGAAGAAGAAGATGATGATGATGAAGAAGAAGAAGGGGAACCGCCTTTCTGTTTGCAGGAAGGGAAGGTGGAGATGAGCGGTTCTAATCGAGAGACCCTGCGGAACGGGCGACCCAAACGGGTGCAGGGGCGAAGCCAAGTAGTGGAATAGGGCGTCGCAGCAAACATTTTTTGTGATTGTCAGAGAGAACCCATTACTGCACATCCATTGATAAACTCAAGGAGAAGGCAAGGAGGAAGAAGGAGACGAAAATTTGGAGCTCCACCACCAGCCGGAGTTGGGGAATTGTGGATTCAATCAGATAGTTTTATTTTGATGCAAAAGACGGACACCTTCGACAGTATGGTACCCTTTAACATGCTCTGTTGTCTCTCCAAGATTTTAAAATATTTTTGTGGAACAAAAGATTCAATACCTTTCCCCTGTGGAAAAAATCTTTTGGACTATGAATTTCTCAATAATCCACATTTTCTTTATGAACCTTTGAGCAATAGGAATTTGGACAAGTCTCCAAAAAATATGACGAGAGCCAGCTCAGACTTCCAAGCTTTAAAACAATAACTCCAAGAAATAAATACGGCCTTTAACTTGACACACCATAACACATTTTTGACTCTCTCTCTCTTTTTCTATATATATATATATATATATATATATATATATATATATATATATATATATATATATATATATATATATATATATATATATATATATTATTCTAAAAGCTTCAAATAATTATGGCTATTAAAAGTCTCTGATTAAAAAATTTAATTTACGTGGATATGTTATGCAAAATTTGATAAGGCTCCGCATTGGTGCGAGACTGCTTGGTATTTGGGCCCTCGGGCTGGGGTTGGGCTCGGGCTGCAAAAATGGGTTTTGCTTTCGGGCTCAGACCCAAGCTGATATTGAAGTGGGCTAGGTTTGACTCGATCAAATTAAAATATATTATTTATTTATTTCTAACATATTTTTATATTTATATATAAAACATAAATATTTTAATTTTTTTTTGTTAAATTTGAATTGGGCTGATCGGACTGGTTTGTGCCTAACCTGAGCCTGACCCATGATGGTTGGGCTTGAGTCTGGGCTGTTAAAATGGGTGGGCCCGATGTCCAGCCTTGAAATTAAATATACACTATTTCAATAATTTTATGTTTATTTCTTGGTACCGTGTATAGTTATAATTTGTTTACCACTGAAATGTTAACGACTTTAATTTTTACTATTAAGAACTTAAAAGTTTTTTCTTTGGCAAGTCTTATTTCAAGGGCTGTGAAAACTGCCAAATTTAGCATATTCTTCATGGGCACCACAACTGCCCTCAACATCCCTCATTCTTTTAAGTTCACTTTCAAACACTTAGTCCATAAGATGCCAATGGATTGGATTCATGTAACACTGTATTCCTTTGGACATTGTTCCTTTACCAAACATCCCCTTAAAGTTATATGCTGGATGCAACTAGGCTATGGTTTTCTCGTGTTAGAAACGAAAGCTGAAGGTTGAGAATCTTGGAGGTCGGACACAGTTTCATTTACTCACGGTTTTACTTCGGTGTTGTAATTTTATTACTGCTTCACGAAATCTGATAGATAGAGGTTTTGTTACAAATCAAAACAGGAGGGCCTCTCTCTGTCTCTCCTCTCTAGTTCGCTTACCCTATTTCTCTCTGAATTTGTAACTTGAAATGTTAAAATTACACTTTACCTGGAGGCTTTTCTGTAGGATTAAGAAGATTAACCATGAGGATAGCCATACGGTGCAGAAGGAGACGGCGGAACGTTCTGTGGGTGTTTGGTTATAAAGGGGAAAAGAGAAGAAGAGGGTCAGTATGAGCAGCAGAAGAAATTTGAAAACAGACAAATCCAAGTTCACTTCTAAAACAATTTACCTGAACAGGCTGAACTAACGGACAGTTTATTACTGAAGTTACTTCACCTGCAATATCTGCTCCTTTGCTGTCTCCACAAAGATAGGGTCAGTTGTCAATGTATGTATAGCAGATACGTAATTTTGTGACTTAGAGTGATCCACAGGAAATATTAATCACAATAGGCAGATTCATATAGATTAAAATTGAGCATGGTTCTGACTGAACACAGTTCAGAGTTACACGATTGATCTGTAGTTAATGTTGAAGGACTTCCATGTGCCATCTAAGGTCAGCTTGAACAATAGAAAGCTAACTAAGATCGAGCTATGGGGAATTTGTATATACTCGGGCGGACGTTGCGGTGGCCACGTATTTCTGCTTTGCCTACCACGAAGAACCTGATCATCCAAACGAATCCTATACACAAAAAGCACAAAAACAAATGTAAACAAAATTAGTCTCAGATGTTGTCAATTCAGGACTTGTTATTCTTTTCTTGGACTGCGGGTCTCTCAAATACTCTTTCGTTGTATTTAGAAACCCAAAAGGTCAACCGAAATTGGATTACAAAGAATACATACTTTCCGAAAGCAATAACCTTGTCCTTCAGGACACTCCCCAATCTACTCTTCCTCCAGATGGTAATATCAAACTCGTGGAGATCTTCAATCAATTGAAATATGATGTCGCCGTCGATTGGTGCGTCCCTTGTTCCACCTGCAACAGTCAAGAGGTTAATCTTCACCTTCACATTTTATTTTGTTTCCTGTATCTTTGTGATTATACGTGTGATACAATAGAATCACAATAACATCTGAAATGTGTAAGCCAAAGTGCAGAGCAAAAGGGGACCTGAGAGTTCAATTCTGAAACCCATCAACCATTTCTCAAGATCTCCCGTTATAAGGCCGCTTACTTTGGCATGTCCTCGTTCTGCGATTGTTGTTACCATATCGAATTTCGGCGTAGAGACGGTAGTGATATGCGATAGGTGATGCGTACCTCCTCCAACCGGTGACTGAAACATTCATGTTTATAAAAACTTGAAAAGTAAAATAGAGCCTCAAATAATGGTTATGGTAATGAAGAAGGGACTAATATGAGGTATATGAAGAAGAAACAAAAAATGGAAAAACAAGAAAACTATGATGAATCGAGTTTTCTTATAGTATTTCAACGAGTTGGTTATTTTTTCTATTAATGACGTTTTGGTGTACTCTGAAAATGAGGTCAACCACAAGGTGCATTTAGGGCTGAAATTGTAAACACTTAAGGAGCATAAGCTGTATACTAAGTTATCTGCCTCAGTAGGAGGCTAATCAATCCACAATAGTTGGCAATGGTCAATTGACGATAGGTGGTATTGGTTGCCACTTATTGTCAGTTGATTGTGACATTGTTCTGTTGTAAGTGGAATGTCACAGTAAACATTCTGCTATGAAACAAAAATATTAATAATAGTAGAAAACGTTACCAACTTTTTATATTGTTCAAAATCATGCCTATTTTCTTTAGAGTGCTCTCTCATATTATTTCACTGGACATGTTCCCACGCATGATTTAACGAGAGACATTTTTGTCAGTGATTTCGACTCTACTGCTGCCTATACAGGAAGTTTCTATTTTAAAGTTGGAGCAGTTTTGGTACCCAACACGTGGTTTAGTGTTATGGGCCACTGCTACATATTTTCTTCCTAGTTAATGTTTGTATTCCAAATTAATTTACATTGGTGCATCTGTAAAGCAGTATATTTTTTATCGAGAAATCCACTGTAGAAGTGAAGGCAATGCAAAATTTGTTTGTGTTTCATTCGAGTGAGGGAAGGTTAAGCTGATCCAAAATTTAAGTCGACTTTAAGGCGTGTTTGGAAATTCTTCTTCCTTTTTCTCGAGTTACTAAATTTGAATAGTGAAACCGAATATAAAATCAACTGAGAGGATGCATAGCAGAAGGTATCCACCTTGGAACCAATTTTCTGAAAGCCGTTGTCTCTTCGGCGATTGCCACCCACTGAGACTGAGAGAGAGAGATGGTGGCCAACGAGAGGGAAGCATGGGCGAGGATGAGCTGTATCTCGTGCAAGGATCACTACACCCCAACCAACGCAGGAACCTGTAGGGAGTGCTACGAGGAGGCGAGCGAGACGGAAGAGGAACTCAAGAAGGAGATCGAGGAGCTTAAGGCCAAGATCTCCTTCCTCAAGACTTGGGCACCGCAGCCTGTCCTCGACCGCTTCTCCGACGTCCTCCTCCAATGCTCCGACGGCTCCTCCATCCGAGCCCACAAGGCCGTTCTGGTCCGTTTCCACCTATGCTCTTTTTTTTTTTTGGCATTATAATTTTGCTTATCTGAAAGCCAAATCGCGAACGTGGTGATTTCCTACATTATTTTAGATGGAGAACTGTTGATGGGTATGCTGTGGGAGGGAGGAACGGATAGGATTTCTATAACACCAATGGGTGATTTTTTCATGGTATTTCTTCAACGAATGATGTAGGATAATGCGCTTAGTTGCTTAGCGGTTGAAATTACAAATCTGATAATAGAATGGTGTAAACGGTTTCACGATTCCGAAGGGGCGTCGTAGATGGTGGTGTGCGCAGAAATAGCGTCAAGCCTATGACTTGACGATGGATATACTTGTTGATACGAACATAAATTCAACCTTCATCTTTACGTTAGGTTTCTTTCCTTTCGAGGTTTTGTTGTTATTCTGGATGAAGGAGATGGTATCATGACTGTAGTGGAGGGTAGGTCTTTGCTCGTAGTTGCACGACCAGTGCTTATGTACCCTATCGATTTTCCATAAATTTTGATTTAATTGTTCCCAGTCAAGGAGATCTTTTTGCAAGAGAGAATGCCAACCGCACTACGGTATTTTGAGAGTTGAAAGCGTGAGTACAAGGCGACACCTTTTTACCCTTGCGTCTCATGTGATCCCTACATGATTAATTGGCTTTCGTCCCATCTATCAGTGATCAACTTGAGCTGCATTCCAAGTTATAAGGCATTTTCTCAACTTTAGCCGTGTGCCAAGTTACAAGAAAATTTACTAATTTAGTTGCCAATTGCCCTTAATCGTACACCATGTAATGGTGATTATTCTGCATTTCTGTGATGATCAAGGGGTCTTCTGATAAACAGCATCGGGATGAAGTTATTATGATTTTTGTTGCCGATTGTAGTTATTTGTCATTAAAATAGAAATGCACTGCGTCGAAAGTGTTTGATGCCTCTGTTGGCCCTGTTGTATTTATTTGCCGCAACTTAGAATTGCATTGTGTTGAAAATGGTTGGAAAACAAATTTCAAGTGATAGCATAGTGCTATGACTGACAGAGCAGCATGTTTGATACTCAGTAGATAAAAAAAAAATTTGAAAAAATTCCTCAACCATGCCCAATCTATTTATTAGTTGAACCCTATAAATCAACCAAAATACTTGGTTCAATGTTTAATTTTTCATACCTGAATAGACTCAATGAAACTTTGTGTTCATCAGGATAAGGTCATACCTGCTTTCTAACATTTGCAATTGGCACACGTGCGTCTGTTTGGGCCTGAGAAAAGCAAGGTCTGTCTATGTTTGAGTCCAAGGTGGACAGTACCCACACCAAACCAGGAATTACTACTGAAGTTATCTTTGGTCAGATTGGCATTCGCCAACCCTGGCCGAAGTATGGCCAAACATCATTAGTTTGCATGAGGTAGGGATGTGGAGACCTAAAGTCTGCAACTACAAGCTGGTGCATTGTGTAAGATTTAGGGTGTCGAAGTATAACCCACGTCCAGATTGAGCAAAGGAAAGATAAGAGAGAGAGTAGGAAAAGAGAAATGAGGAAGGGAGGTGAGATTTACATTCTCACACAACCCATTTATATAGTGATCCTTCCACACAATTTACAAGAGGAGTTACATAAGGGGTCTCTAGTTCCCAAGAGACATGACTTT
>JAANDH010000872.1:0-116756 GCA_011799765.1 Nymphaea thermarum
AGCGATGAACGTGTGGATGAATAGTGCCGGAACTTCACGGCTCTGATACCATGTAGAAATACGAGTAAGGAGAGGAAAAGAACCACGAACACACGATGTAACGTGGAAAACCCTCAACACGAGGGAGAAAAAACCACGAATGAGGAGGAGTCGGTGCTCACCAGCAACCAGACTTTCTCTCTCTTGATTATTTCATTTATTTCAGAAATTAGGGTTACACAAATATAAGTATGCCCTAACAAGGCATACTGGATCAGGTCCAGACCCGGACCCATACACAAAGATCCGTCAACAATATATATAAAGTGAAGCTTCACAACATTGTATCTTATAACTCCAGTCTATAAGGAAAAGGTTATTCACCATACTGATTTCTGTCATAACTTGTTTCAACTTTCAATTAACCATCATCCTTCCCTAATGCTATTTTTTCCCAGGTTGATGTTTCATATAATCTAACTTATTCTAAGATGGAACAATGTTTATCTGTCCCTAGCCTATATTTACTACTTTGACTTTCCTTCACCAGTTTTTCTTCATCATGGCGTATTCTAGACAGCTAAGCTTATTCAATCCCTATTTCTATATTAGGTTTTCAAACAAGTCAGAATATGTGAATTTACCACCTACACGAAGCAAACCATCTCAAACATTTTTAGTTACACATCGATGGAGCAGCAATAGCTCTCAGCTACTCCCCCCCAATACATCCAACACTAAGGAGTATTTCATTGTGAATGGGACTAATGAACTAAGTGACATCATAAATTGGCAAACTCACTGAATCCTAACTAGTGACCTGGCAAGTGGCAACACAGTCCAAGCAGGCAACCACTCACTTATAGTTTTGGATTGAACTGGTTACAACTAAAACCTGGCTAAGACCGTGTAACTTGATCAACTCATCCAAGCTATAAGTGTGTATTCAAACTGTTCAAATTGGGTTCATTTGTTTACACCAAGTCTGGAATTTACTAATAAGAGCTTAACCGTCTTCACTGAGAGGTTGATTCAGAACCATCAAGTTATATCAATTCTAATAACTCCCAAACTGTGAAGAATAAAGTATTTCCTTATTGACCATTAGGTTTCTTTATCCTTAATTTGTGTTGTTGGACATAGACATTTTGACAGGCTTTGACAAGTTTCAAGGGAGACACTCGGAGGGCGTTAAACTCTGAATCTCCTTTATGAGACATTCTTCACTCATGTGAGAGCTGTATACATGATTCATATCAGACCATCGAGCATGGGTGAAGTAGTCCCACATAACTTCTCCTCACAACATGCTTTTCACTGTACCAAAAAAATCATAAAAGTCAGTCTTGATCCAGCTAAAGTTGTCACAGTTGACTCATCAAGTCAAAAGTGCAGGCCCAAACAAGCTTTTGCCAAATCATTGGGTAGGCCAACTATGAGTGCAGGGACAACAATGTAGTAGCCTTTTGGAATTATTGAACCAATAATGGAATATATCATGGTTACATCATTTCAAACAGTTATGCTGAAACTAAATACCAAAATTTGGCTTTTGATTATTTCAAACTTCTTCACTAGTGATCAGAAGGAATTTTACCTAGCTAAACAGTGAAGAGGAAAGGATTCAAGGGACTTATGCTATCTGAAGGATCTGAATTATAAAAACCATCACAGCTTGGCCTGCAGCTCTGGATCATCTTATCAGTAACGACACATTCAACAAAACTTTCAAGGATCGGTGAGAACAGTAACATAATGTTTGGGATCCATCTTCAATGAGTGCTAGACAATACTCTTTTCTGAAAGAATGTCTAAATTCAGCTTAAAGTTATCGACAAAGATAGACAAATGGAAAACTCTCAATATCTTTATCTTTCTTGATTGTAATTTTTCCATTAAGTAACGCCAACAAGTCCACATTCACAGGCCCGTGACTTATCGACAAAGATAGACAAATGGAAAACTCTCAATATCTTTATCTTTCTTGATTGTAATTTTTCCATTAAGTAACGCCAACAAGTCCACATTCACAGGCCCGTGACTAAGCACTTGCTAGCAGGCTAGAGCTTATAATGCAAGATTAGGATCGCAAATCATGCTAGCTTCATGCAAATATTTACCATCCAATGAACCATTAGAGAACCCAGGTTTTTGGCCAAGAAGAACATAACTGAAAAAACCCAACCCAATAAATACTTTATTCTTTCGGTGCATTGGTAATCAGAAACAAATATAGAAAGTATGATGTATAAACTTCACCAAATTCGACAGAATACCGAATTTCGTCAATGCATCGGAGAAGAGCATCTGTTATTAAATGAATCAAAAGTCATCATCATCGAGGGAACTGGAAACCGGGTATACCAAAATGGCAAACTCCATTTTCAGGTCAAATGACACCTAAACTTCACCAGGGACACGAGCTCATGAAGCAACTAAAAGTAAAACACAATCACGCTACCGCATCAGCAGACCCAGAAAATTTCAAACCGTAAGATTGAAAGAACTCACAAATCCGAGCGACACTGGGATCATCTTCTTGTACTTCGTCAGCTGCTCTGAGTATCGCATCAATATCTGCGCTCCTCGCAAGAGAGGAGGGGACGTTTCCCGCAATGCCGCTAACAGCTTGCCCGAACGCATCAGCCCCACCCCGGCGCTCCCTACTCAGGACCGCCTCCACCAGCCTCTCCCAATTGGTCTCCACTCTCGACATCTTGCCCCCTCAAAACATTAAACTCCTCGCTGTCACTGCACCAAGATACATAGAACGACCAATAGCCAAGCAACCAATCAACAATCCGCGGAACGTAAAAAAGAAGAAAGAGAAATTCAAACGAACTACAAGTATGAGGCTCCAAATCAATGTCCAGAAAATGAAGTAAACAGGTAAGACCAAAACCCTGGATCGACGAGACAACCGCTAAGCGCCAAAACAAGAAACGTCGACAACCTCGACGTCAATGAGATCAATAAAGAAACGATAACCCAGAAAAGGGGACCATGAAACATAGAAACTAGATCATCGGCCTCGAAATAAGCCAAAATCTCACCTAAATTTGCCAACCAAAACCGAGAACCCCAGCGCCAAAACAAATGGTACAGAAGCGAAAGTGACATCCAAATGACCCAAGAAAAGAGGGAATTGATTGAAACAGAGCCGATGGAAGGAAGCGGCCAGACCTAATACAGAACAATTGATAAACCCATGACAATGCACGAACAATCAAAACAACCTAAGAAAAGACGGGACGTCAGAGATTATCAGAACGGCGACATGCTTACAGGAGAAGGAAGAAGGAGGAGGGAGAGAGAGAAAGAGACAGCAAGGCCAAGTTCCGGTCAGCCAGGGGCTTTGTTCAGAGAGAGCAAGAAACAGCACGGCCAAGTTCCGGTCAGCCAGGGGCTTTGTTCTAAACCAAGGAGGAATTTCGCGCGCCCATTGACCTGCTTACCGGCAACTAACGGTTGCCTCCGTACGGAAGACGGTCTCGGGGGCCCAAGACGCCACTTCCCCTCCAGTGGGACCCACCAACCACGACGTCCATGGTCACGTGACTGGCGTACAAAGAAGGGACCGCCATAAGATAAAGGCTTTCTGACCGTCCATCCTCAAACTGATGGTGCAGATCCTTCCCTCTCTTGCTTTGGTTTTCCAATGGTGAGTCCCTTCTTTCTCGTGTTATTCCATTTTGGTATAAATTTCATGATTTTAAATTTTGTTCGTAGTTATGTCAATAAACTTCTCTTCCGAAAAAACTTTTAACGTTAAGAATTTTTTGACATTGAGTTCAGTTATTGAAAAACAAAGTATTGAACAAGTATTCTATTAACTTAGTTAAGGAGTTCTACTTGAAAATACATTTTGAACATGAGAAATTTAATGTGTAGCTTAAATTTATGGGCATAAACAAGCGGACAGCTGTGGTGCCACGAGCTTTTCTAAAATCTCAATAGAATGAAGTTAGGTCCAGGCCCAATTGCATGTAACGCCTACACCACCAGGCCAGTGACTCAAAATGCCTCTCAAAAATCTGACTTCTCACTTGACGTAAACTCATAGGAGTACATTTATTTCTCCATCTTTTCGATCAAGAGAAACCCAAAAAGAGTAGCGATGTCAAAACTAACAAAGAGTTTATGTTCACTCAAAACTAACGTAAAATTGTTGTGGCGTCTGTTACGAACGTTGAAATGAACCGCAAAAAAACTCTTTAAGTTTGTTTTTCTAAAAATTGCTGCACAATCTAACTTATTTCTGAGTGATCAAAAAAGCTGAAAAAAGTGTTCAAAATAAGGAAAGAAATATTCGTGCCGAGAAAAATAATTAGCCGGTTTAAAAATTACCGCTCATTGTTTGAAATATTGCATATTAGTGCTTAAATTAAGAAATTTATTTCAAATCGTTTTTATCTCTTTTAAATAATTAAATTTATGCAAATTTTTTAAAAAACTTAACTGGAAATGACGACTTGCACCTTTCAACTTGCAAGTTGACAAGTCTACTTGCAGCCTTCTTGATGCTTTGCATTTTTGTAAATCAATATAATTTTGTTAGGAATAAATGGGATGGAGCTTATCTCCTAGCTGCCTTATCCAGCATGATCTCTCTTCCATGAAGTAGGCCACACCGCGAACTGGTCAACAAAAATTAATGGTACAGTTGGGTGACACCCTAGAATGGCATTACGTCTTCTTTAAAGCGTGTTTGAGTGATGGTCAAAATTAGGTTCATCAAAAACCCAGTTACCAAGAATAGTGGGTGAAGTTCGTGGAAGCTCGTGTGGGCAAATTTCCCACACCAACTCACATGAAAGTAAAATTTCTTATTTCATTATTTACATATCGACTAATTATCAAACATGTGTTATGTATTCGAAAAGGTGATGTTAAAAGCTTCTCTGCCCTGTCATTAATTTTATACTTTGTTGTGGCCTCCCTGAGATCTCCTTCCCAACAACACGGACAGTCAACAGATTAATTTAACATTAGTTGTCAGTTTTAGATGGACCCTTCCAATTTATTGAACTAAACCATTTAGCACAAGACCTTGTTAAATTGGTCGGTGGGATTATTTGTCGTCAATGAAAATATTCAAAACTACAGTGGCCAGTAAGCGACGGATGTTCTTTCCATTCTATATTAGATAGTCCATCTATAACCACCAATGATTAAAAAACTGAGAAGAAAAATCTCTCTCTCTCTCTCTCTCTTGCTATTAGATGTCTCTCTCTCTCCCAACGGTTAAAAAACTGATATATATATATATATATATATATATATAGATATCAGTTTTTTAACCGTTGGGAGAGAGAGACATCTAATAGCATTCATGACCTCCCTAGCAGAAGTTGGGAAGGAAGCTAAAACCAGAGCATGAGACCGCAATGTTCACATGATAGATAATCATGTCCAGGAAAATGTGGACATAACAGTTGAGCCAGTGAAACCATATTTAATAGAATACGCCAAGTTTGTGCCTACTATAAATTGCATCATATATTGTATGTCAAAATGTGATAACATTTAGAAGAGAAGAGCATGCTACAAAAAAGTATGTTCGTTTTTATGTAAATAATTTGATATATTTGATTATATATATATATATATATATATATATATATATATATATATATATATATATATACACACACATATGTATCCCATAACAGCACTAAATTTATTCAATTGGCAACCTTACCAGTCAAAATTTCTGGATCCAAGAGTGCTCAATGGTTTCCTCAAGACACACCAGCCAGGGAGTTGGAAACTCCATTTTAAGCAGATTGCTTGTGCCCCTTGCCTTGCACAAATTAGACTATAAAAGTGGTTCTATGAGGTGGTTCTTTCCCATAAACTGCTATTAGTTGGGAGTTTGGCAATAGGAACACTAACATAATGTTCCGTAAATTTATCTAAAATATTAGTGCAGATTTATAAAACACTAAAATACAATGTTCTATGAATCTCCCCTAATTATTAAGATTCATGAAATACTATATTGATGCTTTTGTTGTCAATGGATCATTTGACAATGAGAACAGTAACAAAGTGATAAATTAACCATTTCAAAAAATTGTAATTGTTTCATGAAACACCTTGACATGGTACGCAAGGAATCTGCCATAACTGTTTGAATATATTCATAGAAATGTTTGTTTATTGTTTCTATTGTCGAATGACCTCCTAGACACCAGTCTATGCGAAACAAAGAGTGATAAACTCAAAACTTTTTGAGCAGAGAGAAGGAAAAAGTGCTTGTATGTTAGAGGGTGTGTCAGATCAGTCTTACACAACTAAAAGTAATAAAACTTTGTAAGAAAATAACTCATTGGCAATAGGGGTGAAAGTGCTTTGATCCTTGTTTGGAGATTTTGTTAATTTTTAAGCAACCAGCAGTCTAATTTGCAACCTTATCAAAACATATGTTCCTAACTCTTTAGTCACTACTTGGTTAGAAAACAAGACGAGTTTTGATATTAGGTTTGAGAAAAACTCAGTTTAATTTGATAGAACATGATTTTCAAAATTTTTTTTCACTCTACCACGTCAATGTGACACTCTACTGCTGAGTTATGTCCCTTTTTTGCCTCCATCGAGAAATAGAACTGACTAATCCTAAGTTACAGGGTCAAGAAAGTCAACGCCACTATTTGTGAACAACTGAGAGCCGGGCCTTCTTTTCGCACCTATTACAGATACAAAAATAATGAGAAAAATCAGATTTCATTGTCAACTGTTCCCATCGGAAGACTACGGATTTGAGCCATAGCAGGTGGTTTCATAAAATCCATATGATTTTCCTGATCTAAATCGAGCAGGTCTACTTGGTTAGAAAACAATACGAGTTTTAATATTAGGTTTGAGAAAAACTCAGTTTAATTTGATAAAAAATGATTTTCAAAACTTTTTGTGGAAAAATGAACTTTTTTTTACTTTCCAAACTTGTCTTTATGGAGGATGGGTTTCTATTTAGTTTCCATTGTTTTGTTTATTTATAAGCATTTTCATCTTTTAATCCTTTAACATTGATCAGTTGAATAAGGGTACTTGTGAATGAGCGATGTTTTTTTTTTCCTATATATGTGTGTGAGAGTCGGCGAGAGCCCAAGTCAAGCCTTTTGGGGTGAAGTCGGTACCTTTATTCATATTGGAACCTGCTTATATGCACCATGTTGGAGCATGATTTTTTAGTGCACCAATATGAATTTCTTTGTAAAATCAAAATTGAAAATGGAAAAAAGTAAAAGGACGGTGGAGAACTTTTTTTTTGTAATAAATTATTAAAATGCCCTCCCTCCTTTACTGCACCGGACTCAAGTAACTTCCTCTCAAGTATATATATATATATAGCTAAGAACGCAAACGGTCGGCAAAGCAAATTGGGAAAATCTTTTAAGATCTTTGACTGACCACAATGAAAACACCTTTTCAATATTTAGCTATTTAGGAATTCAATGCAATTTCATAAACCTCGTCACCTTGGTAGCTACCGCAAACTTGTAATAAAAATGAAGCTTACTTTATTTTCTCGATCTATATATTTACTTTAACTACTTCTGGGGAGAACCAGGCCATATGAGGTTAGACCATTATGCCGTCCTTACCTTTTTGAATAAATTGAGTGAACTTTAATTAAGGATTTAACAAAACCAAGTATCAAGTAGCTGCACCATTGAAGTCTTATTTTCTTGTACTGTATTTTCTCGTTCTTTTTTAAAAATACTTGGTGGCGTTTGTAGGATGTCAAGTTTTTTCTTACGAGTTTTTAAAAGCTGGTTTTTGCATGTAGATTATACACCCAAACTACATTTTTTTTTTGTAAATAACCTCAGTGCCAACTGCCAACCTGGACATTTTCAAAATTCTGAAGGGAAGTTGTTCAACGTGGAGCATTATCGAGAAAAGATGGAACAAGCTATGTCATCACCGCGGTACGCGGTTTTGCCTCGCATACCAGTACTGGTATGCCGGTACGGCAGTACGTAGCGGTACGTCCAAACCAAACTTATCCCAAAAAAACATTTTAAAAACTGAGCTTTCACACCCGTCGAGGTCTCCCACCACCGACTCACATATAACGGAAGGGTAAAGATTATTATATGCTGCTTTGTTGTTTCAAAATTTGTCAATACAGGACTAAAAAAGAGCTCTTCTCACTCAAATGTCAAAATAAACCGAGTTCTCCTCACTCAAATGTCAAAATTTTGAAGTTAGTTTAAAGTTTTTATGAAATGGTTGTTTTTATGAGATGGTGTTTTGTTGTTTCTTCAAAAATTTATAATTTTTTTAATTAAAAAAATTAACTTTATTGCATAAAATTTAAACCGTACCCGTACCATGAATTTCAAAAACGCTGTACCAGTACTCATTTTTTCGTACCCGTACCAGCACCCGTACCCGTACCGCGGTGACATAGGGAACAAGTATATGGAGAAAACATCATTTGAGGTTTCTTTTACGTAGATGTTATCAAATAAAGGTATACATACAACCTAGGAAAAGGTTTCCTACTTCTTGAGCTATATTTTATAGGGAAATATCATTCAGAGTTGTGCCTTGTCAGTTTTCATAGTGACAAGACAAACTCATGAGATCCGATCAGAAGGAGTTGAAGAAGTGACTTCATTGTAGGAAGCTTGTTTAGCTTGGGGAAAAGTCACTGGAAAGAAATGATGATAAATTGAAGACTCATATTACATTAAGAGTAAAAAAAATTTGTCAAGGATAAACATTGACTGGGCAAATATGACATGGATTAGGACATGAGAGGGGCACAACAAGTGAAGGTGAACCAAGGGGATATCAAGGGAGGTGGATAGTGGACAGTTGGCATCCAACCATTCAACATTATCTTGCCTACTACAAGGTCCATGAACGAAGTGTAAGATATTTGACTCTCCTAATATACAGTACTTTGGGATAGCTCCAATTGGTGCATGTAAGGAGATCTTTCTTTGTCTTTGAGAGAATTGTTGCATGCATCTATCAACATAGTAATCGACTACAAAGTAGGGTCTAAAGAGCATGGTGCTATCATTGTAATGGTGAGAGTGTACCTTGGGGATCTTGCTGATAATCGAGGTAATCCCAAACGGCCTCCTTTCCATCTAACTACCCTTTTGTATAACAAGACTACTCCATGGCTATCAACAATTCATCAATGTTCCAAAAAGGTCCTACATGCTTGAAAACCCATGATCAAATGGCATATATGCATTTTTCTACCAGATTAGCATCTCCAATAGTAAAGTGGGCGAGCCCATGATAAAGATAAGCCAAGGCTGTCATTGCAACTGATAAATGTTTTGTCCTAGTATGCCTAGAAAAAGTTAGTTATATAGACATCTTGATGGTCAATTCTGTTGGTAAGGAGAACTAATCTAATTGTGCACAACATCGCGTATTGCTTGATTCTTTCAATTGTTTTTCAAGAAAAGGTAGATAGGTCATTTGATCCAAAGTCTTCATAGAGCCCTCCAAGTTGATGCTTTGATTTCCATTTTTTTGACTAGGAGCCAAGCATGCATATATCTTGATGGGGCACTGCAACGGCTGAACCAACCTACTGGAGGTGGGTATTGGTCATCCCTTCATCTGTACTAAGGCATTACCCGTGTACACTAGCAAGTGATCAAGGAGAACGGAGAGGAGGAATATATGTCACTTACTCTGGAATTCTTGCTCAGGTATATAGGCATATATGCTATACGAAACAATTGATGATCTCAAATCCCACATATCTAGATCTAGGTGATCAAGCCATTTTCAAACATTTGTATGATAGAGAGTCGTGTCATTGGGGGGTATTGTTTGAAACATTATATGTACGTCTTGTCTAAATGACATGTTTATTTCTTTTTTATGCATCACAATTCATCAATACTAAGCACAATATTTTCATAAAAAAGTAGACAAATTTCTCAAAAGTATCCTTGTTTTCCTATGTCAAAATAGTCCAAAATCTTCCTTTCCAATGTCATCTTGTAGAGTTTCTTTAGCCTGTCAAAGCCAACATTGTCATTCAATTTAAAACTTATATTAGGTCAACCCAGATAAGCACAAGCTCATCACCTAGTCTGGCCAACCCCTATTTGTGTGTTCATTTGCATGTTGTTTCTGTCATTCACTATGTTCATCACATTTTTCTTGGACTACATCGTACATTCTACTCTTAGAAGTAACCTAGACACAACAATCCATCCTCCAATCCTGATTAGAATGTCAGAATTTCAAATCCAGCTTGTTATTATTTTCTGCTTTCTCCCATGCAATGCAAGGACGACGGGGACCCCTCGTCAAGCTTCTCTCTTCAATAAAAGTCAAATTTTTTTCTCTCATTATCAAGTTTTTTTGTATTCTTTCATGTGATGTGTCCTCTAATGGTTAGGATAATATCTTGTCTCTATTCATGCATCCCCATCGCTCCCATTCATACTGGGGCACCTTTTTCTTATAAGGACACTACAAGTTGCTAGAAAGTGGCTAGAAAAGGTTTTTTTTTACAAGAAAAAATTCAAAGCTTTCAAAATCCAAGAGCTATTGATCTACAAGTCTTCACATCCAAGTGCAATTTCAAGTTTTGTGATTCTATTGAGAACCCCAAGTTTTGAAGCATTTGATACCATGTTTTTCAAAATTTTCACTTCAATGCGTACAAGTTTTTTCAATTTTTTCACAATGGTGCGTACATATTTCTAGATTTTTCACCTCAATGCACATAATGCTTTTTCAATTCCTTACTTCTATGCACACACATGTTTTCAAAATTTTGCACCTTGGTGCACACAGGCTTTCCAATTTTACAAGTTTTTCCAAATTTCATGCGTTGGGGAACACTGGTTTTTCAATTTCACAAGTTTTACCAAATCTCGCACCTTGGTGCACATAGACTTTTCAATTTCACAAGTATTTCCAAATCTCACACCTTGGTGCACACAGGTCTTCAAATTTTGCACCTCAGTGAACACATGTTTTTCTAATTTTATGTTGTGGTGCAAACAAGTTTTTTTCATCTCGCACCTCGGTGCACACAGATTTTTTCAATATCGTATCTCAGTGCACATAAGTTTTTCAATTTTTCACTTCAGTGTTTTTCAAATTTCACATTTCAATGCCCACAAGTTTTTTAAATTCGCACATCAGTGCACATAAATTTTTCAGTCATATACAAGTTTGTTAGTTTTGCATTTCCATGCACACAAGTTTTCAACATATGTGTTTTGGCGCACTCAAGGTTTTCAATTTCACACAAGTTTCCAGAGTTTCGTGCTTCGCACATGGTTTTGCATTTCAATGCAATCAAATTTCACAAGTTTCCTTAATTTTGTGCTTCGACACACCATTTTGTGTGTCAGCACATTAGTTGTGGGTTTTGGCGAATGCATGTTTTGCAAGAACATGCACTGACATAAGTATTTGTGCTTTGGTACCCCCAAATGAACATGCCCTGATATAAAATTTTCGTGCTACAATGCACACAAGTAAATGTAGCAGCTTAGACAAGTTTTTGAACTCCTTTGTTCTGGGTGTAAAATTTTGCTCTTTGGCACCCCAAGTGAATTTGACTTAGCATAAGATTTTTCACGCTTTGGCACAAACAAGTGAATGTACCAGTGCATAAATTTTGCACCTCGCCGCACACAAGTCCTTGTGTTTTGGCGTAAGAATGTTGCATTTTGGCACATACAAACAAATTCTCTTTGGTGTAAGATTTTGCTTTTCAGCACGCCCAAGTGAATGTGCCTTAACATAAGATTTTCATGCTTTGGTACATACAAGTGAACATACTAGTCTACATAAGTTTTCAAACTTTTATATTCTAGTATAATATTTTCACACTTTAGTGCACACAAGTAAAGATGTCTCAGCATAAGTTTTTCATTTTTTGGTGCACACAAGTGAACACAACATTGCATAAGATTTTTGCACTTAAGTGCACACAAGTACACACACCTGAATACATGATTTCATACTTTGGTGCACATTTTCATGCCTTGGCGCATACAAGTTTCAAATCTTTACAAGCATCTATAGGCACACAATCATACAAGCACTCATATTTGTATGATATCCACAATCATACAAGCACTTGCATTTTAATGTGAGATTTCGCACATCGGTTCCTATTTTTTGTACTTTGGTGCACATTTTAATGCTTCGGCACATACAAACATTTTAAGTATGATATAGATTCCTTACAAGTTATCATATTGTATCTTGTAAGCACTTAATGATTTCAATTTTTCTAAAAGGACAAGAAAATTTCAGCCAATGATTTGATGATCATCGAAAGATGAAAGTTTTGACAATATCATATTATAAGCCATGAACAAAGTTCAAGAAAATAGAGTGAATCAAAAATCTAAAAAAAGTCAAGAGCTTACCAAGAACAAAAGACCAAAAGTCTAAGTTGACCTGAGCAAAATATGCAAAAAAGACAAAATGAGCACTTTGGGATGGGCTCGAGATAAGTGTAGTCATTCTACTTGATCTGCACTCAAAAGTATCAGGTAGGCATAAAGTCGAATGTGTCTATAGATGCTTGTAAAGATCTAAGGCCAACTTGTCTTGGAGTTATCGGTCCAAAGCTCGTTACAAGGGTTCAGTAGAAAGTCCGATAAACATGACAAAGCTATATGACCATCAAAATGATGGAGCCTTGTAGTAGTCTATGGGTGGTGAGGCATTTTCCCTACAAGTGAAGGCGACCTAAAAAAATCAAGAAAACAAGAACAAGAATGAAAAGAGCCTCAAATGGACAAAATAATAAAATCAAAACAAGAAAAAATGACTACCTAAAAAAAATCATTGGTCACTTAAGTCAAGGATTCTCTGATGATAAAAACATACACTTCTAGTGTTTACAAAGGGAGCTAAGGTAGTGGCACATCATGCACTAAAAAATCCTAAGACATTGTGAGCAACCATTCTCAACTTATCATTTGGAAATGGAAGAACAATTGTTTTAGATGAATTTTATAACATCGGCTGAAAATTTGTTGTCCTTACAAGAATGAAATCAGGCAAGTCCTTACGAGGGCATTTGGATTGAGGAACATTCTGTTATAAGGAAACAATGTCCTCAGAAAAATGTAACATCATCAAACACCAGATGAGAAAACATGGAGGACACATAGTTCTCCTTTGAATAACACTTTTTTGCTTTCTTATGTGAAATGGCCACCCCAAGAACACGAGGCATTCCATTTTTTCAGAACTTCTCTCGCTCAAAACTCTCACACTCTCTCGCTCGAAACCCTCACTGAACAGTGAAAACCCCTTGTCGTCTCTCCCACCATCTCAATTTCCTGTGCACTCACAAAATTGCAGCTTGCACCGTGGAGCTGCTTGAGTCACCATGATAAATATTGTCAACTTGTTGCAAGGGCGCAGAAACAATCAGGCGAGGGCTTTCACTTTCTGAAACCAGGTCCGTCGACAACTATCTCTCTCATCCTAGCAGTAGAGAGCGGGTTTCTCCTTCTGGTAGTCTCTTACTCTTTTTCTTTGTTGAATGACAACCATGTTTTTGGGTGCTCAAATGACAAATCATGGATCATTTGCTAATAGTTGATTTCTCTTCTATAAAATCTCATCGGACACTCCACCAGAAACTCCTCTCTCTCTCTCTCTCTATATATATATATATATATATATATATATATAACACCCAACATTTCTTAAATTCCTTACAATACATGAATCCATATGCTCATTGAGACGCTACAGTAAAAGAGTGAATGTGCTTGATCTTCAATACCAGTTTTACAAAGAGCACATCTGGACGTTAGGCCAAGACCAAACCTTAGAAATCTAGACTCGGTGCGCAATCTCCCAAAACCCCCATTCTGTGCAAACTATCTCACTCTAGGAAAACAGCATGATATCCTTAGTTTATGTCTCCAACCTATTGACCCCTTCATTCGTATTTTCGGCCAGATTTGAAATGTAGATTAAACCATCTGTTTATCATCACTTCTGACCAAAATCTGTTCCTGAATGAAGATGAACTTTGAGTCTCAGAAATAGTGGCATTATTTGCCCGTATCTCACCATGTGTCTAAAAATGGGAACGGACCTCACCAATTGTCTACCCTAGCTGAGTAGTAATTTGACTGTATATATGTCTAGGAAGTAGCTTGAGCAAGTCCGCATCATAACGGCAGTAAACGGTTTGTTTCTTCTTCTTCTTTTATTTGAGTAATTTGGACTACTTTTTGGTAGTGGGTCGTTTATTTTGATTGTTGGGATGGTGCAGTGAGGCGTTTGTGGAATAGATATAGAATAGATAGGAAGTCTTTGAGAAAAAATTATTATGTGAATTGGACTTGTTTTACATGAGTGATAGTGTCCAAGGCATAAGAATCGATTCCACATGAAAAGTTTTCAATTGGCAGCCTTCAATCCTTCCTATTTTAATTTCGGAAAGCAGTAATGCATTACAAGGTTGTCAAACCAATAGTGATGAACTTACTGCAAGATTCTAGTGGTTACAAAATCTGCATGGAGAACGAGTTTTTATAGAGAGAGAGCGAAAGAAAGGAAACAAAAGAGAGAAAAGACAAAGAGAGTTTTTTTTGGCTCATATATTTTAGGTTGCTTGTAATATTTGTAGAGATAAAAAGAGCAAGAGGGAGAACATTTTTATTGGCTTGAATATTTTTTACATATTTTATTAGGTTTTTTTTGTTATATGTTGATTTTAAGTTTATAATGTGTAGAGAGAGACAAAGAAAGAAAGTAAATATTTTTATTTGCTTATATTTTTAATATGTTTTGAGATAAATTTTTCTTTTTAATATGCGAATTTTTTATTGAGAGAAAGAAATAATATTTTTATTAGTTTATATATTTTCATTTGTTTTGTCAAGTGTTTTAAAGATATATATGTGTGTGTGTATAGAAACATGTAAAATATGTGTTAAAAATTGTGCATTTAGTTATTTAAACAAACGACAAACAAGACAAGTTGAAAATTTTGTCTTAATAAACAAACACTGGACAAAATTACAACTTGTCCATATGGACAAGATCTTTTTGCCCTTAGGACACTTATTATAAGGACAAAAGTGTTCTAAGAATAGTTGTCCTCACAACCAAATGGTATCTACAGTATACAAGAGGTATAGGTGAAGAAATTTTATCAAATTTTAAAGCATCTTTACAAGTCCACAAGTATTTCACAAGCATTTACATTTATGATATTTTTGCATTGCGGTGCACACAAACATACAAGCAAATGCATTACATTGCATGAATTTTACAATCACTTACATTTTTATGTGAAATTTTCACGTTTCACCGTTTTTATGTGAGATTTCCATGCTTGGGGGCGCACACTAGCATACAAGCACATCTATTCCAATGCATAAATTTCACAAGCATTTTTCAGCATTTCACAAGAACTCACGTTTTTATGTGAGATTTCCATGCTTGGGCACGGACTAGCATACAAGCACATCTATTCCAATGCATAAATTTCAGAAGCACTCATGTTTCTATGTGAGATTTATGTGCTTCGGTGCACATAAGCATACAAGCACATGCATATGAATGCTTAAATTTCACAAGCGTTTTTAAGCATTTCACAAGCACTCACATTTATGTGAGATTTTTGTGCTTCAGCATGCACCAACATATAAACACATGCATTCCAATGCATGAATTTGATAAGTATTTTTGAGCATTTCACAAGCGCTCATGTCTTTAAGTGAGATTTCCATGCTTCGGTTCACAAAAGTATACAAGTACATGTACACCGATGCATGAATTTCACAAGCATTTTCACAAGTACCGCAACATTATTCACACTGGAGCTTTTTTTATTTTTCTGAGCACTAATGGCCCTGAGCATGTGCTTCATGATTTGAATATCCTAAAAATTATTTTCAAAGCTATAAGTTTTTTCGTCGTAACTTACGCAACTTTATCTTTGAACCATGTTTTGATCAGTATTTTTTGAACAAGTACCGTACATGTACACCAATGCATGAATTTCACATGAGGTCATACTGGTTTTTCACACTATGGCATTTTATATATATACATCTCAAAAAAGGATTTTCTTTCCAAAAGTCTGATATAAACAATTTGATCATTTCCAAGGATGGTGTTCTATCTTTGCCACTAAGCACAGTTTTCTGGTTCAGCAACAAAGAAGGGCATCTATGAACACCCAAAATTTTAACAAGCTCAAATAACCCTTTTAACCTTTTCATGAAATTTCCAAATTGACTATCGAGGACCAAATTTCAAGAACAAGGGTAATTTTTGAACCCATTTTCACAGTTTTGCCTACTTTTGATCATCTTGCCACCATGGAACCTAGTTTCTATCATCTTCAATCACTTCCAGTTTCGCCCCACCATTTTCTAATAATGATAGACAAATTCTTGCAAGATGAATTCAAGGAAAAACTCAGTGTGTCTAATCTCACTCATTTTGATATCCAAAGTTCAGTTCCCTTATTACGGCTTTGGATCCACAATAATGATTCAAATCCAATCAAAATTCATTGTACCATTTTTACTTTTGGATGTAGAATCTCATTTTTAAAATTCTTTCATGATCCATGCTATTTTGTTTCAGGATATGAATCTCCTATCTAAATCATCTGCTATCCAGAATCCAGATCATCTTCAAATTTGGGTTCCTATCCTTTCGAGACCTAAATCATCGTATATTCAGTTTTATGATATGTTTTTTCCATGTTGCCTCACGAATCTAAATCATTTCAATCTACTTTGAAATTCCAAATGAAGTCAAATCAAATTCCAATTTAATGTATTTCATATGTTTTTCAATTAAGTCCCAAGTGCAAATGATTTTCAAAATCACCTCCAAATAGATTTGTAACTAGGTTTTCAAATTAATTCAAAAGGATTTTCATGTTAAAATACAAAATTTTGGACATCTATCCATCAATCTCAAGGGACTTTCAGATGGAGCTTTAAAATGATTTTGAGAAGCATTTTTTAAATAATTGATCATTAATTCCGAAAATGCCCCAATTTTGAGATCACTTCAAAATTGATTTCCTAGAATTTTCAATTAATTCTCAATTAACGAAGATCGATTTTCAAATATTTTGAAATTAATTTTCAAGGGTTCTAAATGATTTTCAAACAAATTTTCAGATGATTTTAAATCAATTTTTAAAAAATCAGTTTTTAAATTTTAAACGATTTCAAATCAATTTCAGATATTTAAAACCAAATCAAGTGATAGCTTGGAAACAAATTTCAAGCAAGTTCAAAAGTTAACTGTAGATTTTAATTTGAAAATTTTCTAAATTTTTCCTATTTTACCCCTTGATTTTCCTTTTTATCTCTTTTTTTCATTTTCTTTCTCCCTGCTATCACTCTTTCTCTCTCTACCATTGCTAAGCATTGTCTTACTGCTGCCCCCCTCCATCCTCTCGCGGTCTTTCAACCTCCTGTGGCTGTCTTGAGAAAGTTTCATAAGATCGTTCGTAGCTTTTTTTTGGATGGTGATCAACCTTCAGATTGTCTTTCATGTTGGGACATGGTCGCGTTTCTACGTCATCTTGGGGGAACTGGGATTACCAACCTTAGTCGGGCAGGTGAGTCCTTTTGTGTTATTGGTAGTGGCGTCTACCAATCGAACATTCTCCTATCACCCTTTTCATTTGTTCCAAATACCTCTTAGTGATTGGCATATTTCGCTCTCTTATACCTCTCTCTCATACTTTTGATGTGGCTTACTTTCTGCCATTTCCCTTTTTCTCTGCCTTGCTGGCCATCCATCGCTCACCCCTATCTTGGCCTCTTTCGCTTTCCTGTGCATTCACTTTTTCTTTTTGCCTCCTAGCCTCCTTTGGTTCTTCTACTGCGTCGCTCCCACCTCGGTCTCTTGACTCCTCTCCTTGTGTCATTGCTTTTGTTTGGCTTTTTCTTACTAGCCATATCAATGCATTTGACTACCTACAGTGTCTTGGCATTGGTTTGATTAACCAGTGTCTCATTTGTCTCGCCACGACTGAGTCTCAGGTTCACCTTTTTCCCTCATGCCCTATCTTTTATAGTGTTCTTGCTTCTGCATGGCCTTTGTTTGTCTGTAGCCTTCCAGACCCAGCCTCTATTCACCTTATTTTCCTCTATTGTCCTCCCCCCCACTTGCCCTTTTCCTGAGATCGTCTTGAGGTTGTGGCTCATATCCTCTTGGTGGCGCATTTGGAAAGAGTGCAATAACATGGACTTCAGGGGTACCTCCTCATCGCTGGACTCTGTGGCGCGCCTTGTACAGGGGAATGCCCACTTTGTTATTCGGCTATGACACCATCCTTCATTTACTGCTGGGTGACTCTTCTGCTCCCTCTATCCATTCTCTCCCCACCCCTTTTCTTCTGTTTTATTGTGTTGATATCTTGTATATTTCATTATTCTATTTTGTTTTTGAGGTTTGTTCTTGTATCTAGAGGAATTCTTGTCCCCAAACTTTGTTATGCATTCCCATTTTATTGGCTATCTCTCTCTAACCACACTTGCGTCCTCCATTTTCTCTCTCCAGTTTAGTTTCTCTATTGCCTGCCACCGGCCCACCGGCCCCTTTTTCTTCATTTGTTCATGCCTCCTCTTCATTTTTCTTTTCTTCTCCCTCTGTTTGGTTAATTGCCCTCTCACTGTGTTCCACAACCACCAGCCACAACAATTGCCACCCATATCTGGTTACAGCTTGAACAGACCAGCGGCCAACCACATCTCTCACTGTTGGCAGCCTAAGCAAAGCACTATCTTCATCTCCAAGCCCAAAGACGTTGCAGAGGACACTGTCGCTGCTCTGTTGTTCACTGCTCATACAAAAAGAGGCGCAGCCCTCCCACTACCATTGGAGAGAAGATTTTCATGTTTTGAGGACATTTTGTGGGATCATTTGATGACTTGAGCATAGGATGAGGAAGACAATGGCTGGATGCATCTTAAGATCCACGCTGCTTCCCCTTGTTCATTGTCCATGAAATGGGGCCTGATTGCACCTTGAGAGTGCATTTAATGATTTCTAATCTTTTCTTGGAGTTGTTAGAGCTGTTTGTGTGTGTTTTGTTGTCATTTAATCGATGTATGCCAAAGAAATCTGATAGGAAATAGGGGTTTCTTCCACCGGTGGCATCTATCTAGAATATAACGATTGTTTTTGTTACACCCGTAAGTTTTAAAGAGGATGCTATTTAGAAAATTTGTAAACTAAAGTGTGTTTTTGAAAATTTTTCTTTTAAGGTGGGTCATTGTAAAGTGCAAAGAGGAGAGGTTTCATGGCACCATTTGTGCCTTCTCCCTTGTTTTCACAGTAAACAATGAGTTTTAGAGAACGATAGGAAGAAAATGAAAAAGCAAGAGTAAGAGAAGTGAAGTGTAACACCCAAAAAATTTAGTCTCGCATTAAAAATTATGAAGGATCTTCAAGGACTTAAAAGGAAGTTACTAAATAGATAGTTGTCATCGTTTTTAACCTTTTGGGGTTGGAGCTGAAACTGATAAAGGGCAAGTTGGGATCCGTCAAACCAGGGGCCCAAGCTCAAGAGTGGGTCAAGTTGTTACAGTGGAATCAATTCCGGTTCAACACTTGGACATGACGTGAGTGCCTTAAGGGGGGTGGATTGTAACATCCCAAAATTAGTCTCGCATTGAAGATTGTGAGAGATCTTGAAGGGGATTATTAAATAGATGGTTGTCATAGTTCTTAGCTTTTTTGCGGTTGGAACCAAAACTGTTAAGAAGCGGGTTAGGATCCGTTGAACCAGGGGCCCAAGCCTAGGAGTGGTTTGTGTTGTTACAGTGGTATAAGAACCGATTCGACACTCATACCTGAGGTCCCACACGTACAGACGAGTGTGCTTTAAGGGAGGTGGATTGTAACACTCCAAAAATTTAGTCTCGTATTGATGATTGTGAGGGATCTTCAAGGGCTTATAATGAGAGTTACTAAATAGATGGTTGTTCTTGTTCCTAACATTTTAAGGTTGGAGCTGAACTGATAAGGGGTAGGTTGGGACCTGTCAAATTAAGGGTCCGAGCCCAGAAGTGGGTCAGGTTGTTACATAAAGAGAGATAGAGGAGGAACGAGAGAAGAGACGAGGGAGAAAGGGGATATGAGACATTGATAAATAGAGGAAAATAAGAACGGTGGAGAACTGAAGGGCATCTGAATTTGAGTTTTTGGTTCAAGAAGATGTAAAATTTCATTTTAGATTTGAAGTTTGAATATTTGCTAATTTATGATAGAGGGATTCTTGCCAATCTTCACATGTGACTTTTGATGAGAATGATATTTCATGTCTATAGAGGGCTGGAAGGGATATACAGTTGAGTTTTTGAGGGCTGCTTCTCTAAATCCGGGTATGGATGGTTGAGAATGAAGTATTGAGTGCAGAATGTTGGGAAAATAGAAAAATTCCAGCTGTGTTATTTTTCAATAGGGCTGCTGCTGTACAGATTCTTCTTGGGTCCTAATTAAGGTTAAATTGAGGATAAGAAGGGGGTTTTCCAAATCGCACATATTGTTCTCGTTTGGACAACATACTTGATGGGTTATTGTTGGTGAAATCGTTGATCGTGTAAGAGAAATAGGTTAAGATCTTTCGTGAAGAATGCTAGTTTTCTTTATTATCTATTTGTTTAGGTGGGCTGGATCATGAAAACGCACCCAAGGACGTGCCTGAAGAATGTACTAAATAGTGTTTTGTTCTTCGGTGAGCAGTTTTTATTATAATTTCTTTAAAGCATGTGTGTTGGTTTATTTAAACTACTATAGCATTGATGGTTATGTTTTAATATGAAATATATTATTAGCACAACAATATTTTAAATGTCTAGTTATGAGATATTTAATTATTTGTGTTATGAAATGAGAATGACAAGTTTATGAGAATTTTAATAAAAATTTTCAGCAAGTCTTTATCATGACTGGCCGCAAGAGTTGCCTAAGGGCGATGAACGAAGGAACAAGTCCTTCAAATGTGAAACCTCAAATGGAGAGCAAGCCTCTCTTGAAGTGATAGAGCGAATTTAAGTAAGAAAGTGATATGAGAAAGTTTATTATGCTTAAAAGTTTTATTTGTCAAGAAATCTTTTAATTGTTGTAATTTGTATTTGTTTTTTATGATTATCAATGTGTGATACTCACTTAGTGAGTAGAACTCATCCTTTGAACTTTCTTTTTTAATTTGAGCAAGATAGTAGTTGTGAGTGGCTAAGTATCATCATATTTTAGTCTTTGGGTTCTTAGTGTGAAAGGTAGAAGTTAGTTTCATGTTATTGGTTATGTATTGATATAAAAAGTAGCCATTACATTTATGTCCAACTCATTTTATCAGTTTTATAATTGAAAATTTTATCCTGATGACCGTTAGGTTTTGGATTGAGCCAAAAAGTTACTTTTTCTCCATGTCTCCTTGAGTAAGAGGTGACAATTTTCCCCATTTTCGCTCAGCTTTAACTTTCCCTACAATTTGGCAGTGGTTTTAACTCTCCTGAACGACTCGTGGATTCATCTGAGCAATATGAACGAGTTTTAGCATCGATTGGTATGTTTTTTTGAGGTTTTCCATGACAGACACGTTTTTCTGCTCGTCAGAGGCGACCACTAGAGCGATGACATCTGCTTCCCTAATTTCTGATCGGATTTGGGTTCTTCTACACTCTCGTGAAGGAGAGCATGAAACTCTTGATCCATGGCTTGTGCCAGGTTTCATGTTTCACAGCCTGGGAGAAACAAGTAGGCTCGATTTCTCGATTAAGGTGTGCCTCAAGAGCAAGGGAAATGGGGTGCACAGAAGAGGCATAAACTTTAGGTCTAAGGGAGCTGGTTTGGGACCTAGTGATCTGGTGAGAGCGAGTGGTGGAGGAGGTCCGTGGTGGAATGGGGTCAGGAAGCACAGTTGTAGCTAGGTCGGGTGATGGTGAAGGCAGGAGATCAGTGGTGGGAGTCGGATTAGGAAGACTAGATGGACGTTGTGATGAAGATAAGGAGGGTGGTTGTGGGAGAATGATCGGTGATGGGGGAGTAGGTAAGAGAATATGTACCTGCACTATAGCTGTAGGAAGGTCGGACGAGTTGCTGATTGAGGTAGCTTTAAAAGGAAAAACTCCTTCATCAAAGATCACATTTCGATTCACCATGATTTTCTGAGTTTGTTTGTCATAACACAAGTAACATTGGTGTTGACTGTTGTAGCCCAAGAAAACACATTTGGCTGAGTGAAACTACAATTTGTGAGTATTAGAAGGTCGAACACATGGGAAGCAAGCACAGCCAAAAACCTTCATAAATTTGTAATCAGGTGGTCGTCCGAATAAAACATGATAAGGCGATTTCATTTAGGCATACGATTAATTAGATAGACTGTTGTAGTGAAAGCAAAATCCCAAAACCATTGTGGGACACCGGCATGAGCCAGGAGTGTGAGCCCAATTTCCACTATATGTCTGTGTTTCTGTTCAACATTTCCATTTTGTTCATGGGTATAAGTACATAAGATTCGATGTTCAATGCCCTGGTGTTTAAGAAAAGAGTGCAATGATTGATATTCCCCACCCCAATCGCTTTGGAAAGACTTAATTCTGCAATCAAACTTGTTTTCAACTTGCTTTTGAAACGTTTGAAAAACATGCAATACATTTGATTTTTACTATGTATGTCTTGTCAATGGTAACATATGCAAAAAGGGTTGACCATGCTTGATAGGTTTATCATACCCATGTGCTTTTGGTGTTTTCAGTAATCATGTGGACCTCATTTTCTGTAGACCCAGTGTTTCTCATGTAAATGAGCTAATGAAGTCTTGTGCAACTTATGTTGGATATACTTTAGTTTAGGAATTGTTGTGACTAAGATGCAATCGCCTCAGTGTTTTAATATATATTTCATATAGTGTATAAGTTTGTTTGTCCCTTCTAATTTTTTAGGAAATTAAGTTACAAGAGCAGCAAAATCATATGCTTTTGTTTTTCTTTTCATTTTAAAGCACGAAAAGTGGTTTGTCAGTGCCCCATTCATAGATTATTTAGGAAATTAAGTTATGACAACAAGCTAACTAACAATTTATGTTATTGTTTTTTAGTTCATTTGAGAGACCCAAAGTGGTTAAAATATCCAGTTGGGGTTCCTTTTGGCTTCGGTGGCAAGTAATTTTAACTAATTCTGAACCAGCAGGTGCTCTTGGAAATTCAGAGCTGAAAGGAGTTATTTAATTTTCAGCTTTCTTTTGTCATTATCGTGATCATTATGACACTGAGACAGGTTCTCTGTCTAAGTATTATGGTTACTAATATTCTCCTTCATGTATTAGAAGATGAGCTGCATCATAACCCAAGTGTGTTAATGTTGTTCCATACCTTGAATGGCCTCCCTTATTAATTTTGTGTTGCATTTGCAATTCTGCTTGTTGCTTCATATGTTCAATCCTTGTGCAGATTTGTGTACATAATTTTGTGACAGATTAATTTCTATAATGTTCGAGCTTGTTACATATTTTAATACATAGAATGATGTTGGATACTCTTTGAATAAAATGTAATTTGAAATATGTATGGATTATTTAGAATAATTTTATTTATCCATAGGAGCTACTTTGATGCTAGGAAACAAGGTGTATTTATTTTTCTGGAAATTCTAGAAAACCTCTATTTTAGTCTGACCTGTTTGCTAAAACCACCACTACTATTACCTTTGACATGTTTTATTAAGTAATTAGGTATAATAGGATTAAATTTATAGAGTGATATAATTGTTCTACTAAATGTTATGTGAAGGAGATAACGTGTATGCCACGTACAATCTTCTTTTATTATTTATGCCATCTCGTCAATTACAAACCAATATTTAGGTGCACACAAAAAGAACCTAACATTGGGAAGATCTCTTCCCTTAGCCTTATTCTAAGATGATTAAAATTTTGATGAACTCTTGATTAAACAAGGATTTGACTGTACCTAGGTGCCATCAGCCACTTTCGTTTTACTTCTCCTCGTCCTTTCTCTAGCTCATTTTCTCTCTCCTTCCCACTTTTCCTCCCTAAGGGGTATTGCCCTCTCTTCTTATTTGTAGTTAATTATATTTTTTTATTACTGTTGTTGATAATGTGGTCGGGGTAGTACACTAGGTGGACTCCCCGCTGATTCACGTGTGATCCAAAGTTCTATTAAATATTAAAAAAATAGTTCACAAACCAAACCATTGAATCAGTTTACTAGTTGGGTACTTATTTGTTTAGTTTCCATTTTTACCCTTACTGTTCTGCTAATACCTATTGTGCCCTTTTCATTTTCATTCCAAGTTTACCCCTCACATTTTATTAAATGCCTTCTTTTTCCCCGTAATATTTTTATGCTCTTAAATTGTAACTATTACCAGGCATGTACCTAGTCCTATAACTACGCTTTTACCCTTGGGATTTTAGTTAATTTCCAATTTTACGTATTTGCTGTTGGGATTACTAGTTAATTCTATTATATCAGCTTTAATTAGGTATCTACCTACCTGATCATGCCCTTTCCCAATTAGAAGTTTTGGTTTTATAAATCCAACTTCATCCATAGGAGAAACAAT
Organism: Nymphaea thermarum; assembly: GCA_011799765.1. Classification (NCBI taxonomy): domain Eukaryota; kingdom Viridiplantae; phylum Streptophyta; class Magnoliopsida; order Nymphaeales; family Nymphaeaceae; genus Nymphaea; species Nymphaea thermarum. The sequence goes on from JAANDH010000872.1 coordinate 24,547, forward strand.
ACTGCATTTGTAGAAATTAATGTTATAGATAGATACTGAATGTACCATTTTGGTAATGCATTACACTTTTCCATTGTGGCTTTACCATAAAAAAGGGAGAAGAAGAGCAACTAGGGCTGCCGGCCCAATGCATGATATGGTCGGGTTGGGCATGCCTGATGCCTGTCGACAGCCCAGGCCCCGGCCCTCTTAGTTGTCAAGTCGGGTTGGCTTGAGGATAATTTTTATGATCCAAGCCCGGTCAAAAGAAATGACAAATAAGCCTGCGCGTTCGGCCCGGTGCCCGGTAGCCCGGCCCGGTACGGGCCGGGTTTGGGCCGGGAAAATCCTGACCCGGGCCGGGCCTGGGCCCATCAAGCCGGCCCGACAGTGGAAGCGGGCCGGGCCCGGGCCGGATAGGCCGGCCCGGTCGGCCCAGTTCCCTCCCCCTTGCCGTTTCAGCGTTTCTCCTTCCCCTTCTTGTCTCCCTTCCCCTTCCCGTCTCTCCTTTCCCTTCTCGTCTCCCTCCCCCTTCCCCTTCCTGTCTCTCCTTCTCCNCCCCCTTCCCCTTCCTCTTCCCCTTCCCCTTCCCGTTTCTCCCTCCCCCTTCCCCTTCCCGGCGGTTCAGTCTCCCTCCCCCTTCCCCTTCCCGGCGGTTCGGTCGTCAACGACGCGTTCGGCAACGCCCGTGGGATGGCTCCTCGCACTCGTATCGCCACCTACAAGGTCTGCTGGACCGGCGGGTGCTTCAGCTCCGACATCCTCCGCGCCATGGACAAAGCTATTGTCGACGGTGTACAGCCAGGGTGCCTTAGACGAAGCCGGGCCGGGCCGGGCCTATGTTTTGGTGGCCAGGCCCGGTACCCGGCCCGGCAAGATTATCGGGCCGGGCCTGGGCCGGACTGGCCGGCCCGGCCCGATACCCACCCCTAATGACAAAGGGGCTTCATGAAAGGCATCTAGGTAGTTGTCGAGGCCTTCAATCAGAAGGGGGAGAGAGAGAGAGAATAGCCAACGTCACTATTAAATTAGTCCACAGTCAATCAAACAAACAACCAATACTTGAGCAACAGTAGAAATGTGTGTGTGTGAGAGAGAGAGAGAGAGAGAGCGCGCCAACATTACTAAGAGGTCCCATGGAAAGTTGGAACCTAAAACTATATACGGAAAGTTGGAAGCCAAAACTATAGTACGAAGAGTAACGGTTCAGAAAGCCCATTAATGGTTGCATATTTGTGAGACAAAGTTAAAGTGCCGAACCATATAGTTAATGAGAAGCCACACATAACTTGCCACTCTGTACAACAAGATAATTAAAAGAGTGCCATAACAATAAGGCTAAGCTATTAATGAAGTTGCAGCATGTATAGGAATGTAGATCGAAAAAAAAGCAGAGCGGTCCCCCACTTGGCACAAAAAAGTAGTAGGAAATCAACTTTGTTAGTATAAAATCTAGAAATAGCAATTTCAATGCTAAGCGAGTCCAACATAGACTAAGGACCACGAAATAGGAAGGCCGACTGTGGCTAGAGACGGTAGGAAGCATGAACATCCAGAATGAAATCAACATGACAAATTGTGGTTGAAATTAATCGCAATGGCAAAGCCAGCGAGGGATGGGAGAGAAAAGCAACAATAAGACTGAGAACATCAGCGGCTGGGGATGGTAGAAACATGACGGCTAGGAGTCAACAAATGGTCAAGGCAACAACAGCAATGCAGTGAATAGGGGCTAGTGATGATGACGATAGTGTCAGGAGTGCTCGAATAGTGTGCCGAATGGAGGTAGGATAACCGTGCACTACGCAAGGGCCTACAAACATTTTGTTAAGAACGCTAGACAAGAATGGCAGAAGAATACACAAGGCCATAGCAGGCGGGATGCAACAAATAGAGGTATGAGCGTAATGAGTAGGTCAACAGAGGCATAGACGATCGTGACAACGTCAGGATGGTGGATCAGCAAGGCCACAAGGTTGACAACAGCAAGAACAGTGCAACAATCTGGTGCTAGATATAACGGTAGGACAATAACAAGTTTTTTTTCCACTCGTTCTCTCGCACATGTAAGTCATCACGAACACACAACATTTGAAGTTAAATACATCATTTATTTTGCATTGTAAAAGAACAAAAAAAAATAGCATACCAAATATATAAGTTATCATACACACTTAAGGTTAAACCATATACCAATCTATAAATGTCTTCCACTATTTTATTGTTGTCATGGCCTAAGGATGGATCATATATCCACATTTGTATTTTTTACGTTGTGGATGACATATAACACCCAATAGTTTTGATCTTTCCACACACGAAGAAGTAAGAGCTGAAACACATGGGTGTTACAAAGCAGGTGAGGAAGGAAAAAACAAAGTGAGCAAGGAAAAAATAGACCAAGCGAGCAAAAAAATAGAAAGAGTAACAACCATCTTATTGCATTTGTGGAACTGCGCTAACCGGTGTTGTATGTCAATTCTGCCCATGATAAATAAGCTGCCCATGCCTTCCTGGGCGTCGGGCCGGGGACAACCTGGTCCGGGCCGGATTCGACGGTAGGGGGCGCGGTGTCCTGGGAATCGAGGGGTCTGTTGGTGAAGGAGTTGCTGTCATCGCTCGCCAACGCGCGCTCTCTGCTGAAGTCCGGTGAGGGACTCCGGCGTGGGAGGTGGCTCCTGCGCTGCCCGCCGTGGCCGTCGACTCGCCACGGTCCGTCTGTAGCAGCCCTCCGGGAGACAACTCCGGGCTGGGCCTGATTTTGGGTGGACAGGATTTGGTACCCGGCCCAACAATATTACGGGCCGACCCGGCCCGATACCCACCCCGACCTACGAAGCATCAAAGGTAGGTTTCTACATAGTGATTCACTACTTCTGTTTGGCCATCCGTCTGCGGGTGGTAGGCTGTACTCATTTTTAGGTTTGTGCCCTGTAAGTGGAAATACTGAACAAATTCTTGTTATTATCTGTTTGTTTGAAGAACATTTTTTGTATTTCAAATAATATAATGGAATAAGCAAGATGAAGGATATGTACATTGAAAAACGACTTTATAGAAAACATTCTAAGGTTGTTGTTCACACATCTACACTCCAAAAGTTCAATAAAATAATCCATACTAATATTACTAATTTGTTGGCAATGATGGATATCGTCCATGTAGATAGTGAGTAGATTGTCATTAAGTTGTCGAGTACAGGCCTTGATTCAGTCACTGTTGTAGAACTGGAGCTCAGAATGATGTCATACATAGTAGATAAAGCATGTGTTTGGAATGAACGAGTTAACCACATCATTTTTCGTCAGGGTAGTTGGAGTTGCTGATGTCTCCATCACAAATGACTTTTTGTGTGGAACGAGTTGTCCTCACTGGGCCGACAAGTGGTTTGCTAGAGTTGCCACCTTGATTTTTCATGGAACGTGTCCTCTTCATTTGGCCAATGGGCAGTTTTTCGTGGCTGATGGTCTTCTTCATCTTACACATTGATAATCCTATTTGGTGATGGATTTTTGTTTTTTGGCTTGTTATCAATGACGGTTGTTCTTGCTAGAGTTGCTCGATATTATGTCCTAATAAGATGTTTGAAAAGTGCATTTTTGTTTCCCGCCCATTTTAAGTGAAAACAGGCCAACCACTCTTTGCCATGTCTACCCTTTTCAAAGTAAATTTTTGGGATTCAAACAAAATTGGTTATTATTTCATAGGTTGGGAGGGCAATGTTGATGTTATTTAACACTGATCATCCTCTAAAACTTAAATGTAAAAGTTATATTTAGTCATATCCATTAACGAAGATTGATTCGATTGATTTAATTACGACCGTAGAATTCGTTCTATCTGTATAATTGTTATGTTGATGTTATTTATCATCATTTAAGACTTAGATGTGGATGTTATATTTAAAGACATTCATTAATGAAGATTGATTCGATTGATTGATAACAAACATATAGCTTAGTATTGTTTATGTAATCGTTATGTTGATGTTATTTATTATCACTTGTCGCCTAAGACTTGCATATGGAGGTTATATTTAAACACATTCTCTAACGAAGATTGATTCGACTGATTTGATTATGAATATATAACTTGATATTGTTTTAATCATTGTTATTTTTATGTTATTTATCATCGATTGTTGTCTGAGTCTTCCCTATAGAGGTTATATTTAAATACATTTGTTAATGAAGATTGATTTGATTACGAATATATAACTTGATATTGTCTATATAATTGTTAAGTTGGTGTTATTTAATCGGTTGTTGTCCAAGACTTACATGTAGAGGTTATATTTAACCACATTTGTTAATGAAGATTGATTTGATTACGAACGTATAATTTAGCATTATATATGTAATTGTTATGTTGATATTATTTATTATTGTTTGTCATCTAAGTCTTACATGTGAAAGTTATGATTCAATTGATTTGATTACAAACATATAACTTGGTATATATATATAATTGTTATGTTGATATTAGTTATTGTTGTTCATTGTCCGTCTTACATGTAGAGGTTATATTTAAACATATTTGTAACGAAGATTGATTTGATTACAAATATATAGCTTGGCTTTGTCCATGTAATTGTTATATTGATGTTACTTATCATTGATCATCATCTATGACTTGCATGTGAGTGTTATATATATTCATTAATAAGGATTGATTTGATTAAGAACATATAACTTGATATTGTATATATAATTTTTTATGTTGATGTTATTTATTACCGATTGTTGTTTAAGACTTACATGTGAATATTACATTTAAACACATCGTTAATAAAGATTAATTTGATTGATTCAATTATGAACGTATAAATTTGATATTGTCTATGTAATTGCTATGTTGATGTTATTTGTCACCGATCGTCGTCTAGGACTTACATGTGGAAATTGTATTCAAACATATTCGTTAATAAAGACGGATTCACTTGATTTGATTATGAATGTATAACTTAGTTTTGTTTATGTAATTATTATGTTGATGTTATCTATCATCAATCATTGTCTAAGTCTTTCTTTTGAAGGTTATATTTGAACACATTTGTTAATGAAGATTGACTCGATTGATTTGATTATGAATGTATAAGTTGATATTATCTATATAATTGTTATGTTGATGTTATCTATCATCAATCATTGTCTAAGTCTTACTTGTATATGCTATTTAAACACATTCATTAATGAAGATTGATTCAATTTATTTGAATACAAATGTATATCTTGGTGTACTGATGTTATTTACCATTAATCATCATATAAGTCTTACATGTATAAGTTACTTAAGCACATTCATTAATGAAGAATGATTTCATGTATTTGATTTTGAACGTATATCTTGGTATTGCATATGCAATTGTTATGTTGATGTTATTTATCATCGATCATCGTCTAAGACTTACATGTAGGAGCTATTTAAATACATTCATTAATGAATATTGATTGAGTTTATTTGATTATGAATGTTAATGATGATTGAATTCATCGTCTCGCGTGTCTTATGTACCAACAATGTAGAACATTGTTAGTGTTATATTGTGTGTGTACAATTAGAACACAATTGGTAAAGTACATTGCAACACACATTGCTTCTGTCACACTCATTCGACCATATTTAATGAAATCAATGATTACTCCAGTTGCATTAAATCAAAGCCATTGATAACTATAACAAAAATAATTGTGAAAGAACATTCGTTGTACTATTGTGTTTGTACCAGTGGCATGCAAACAGCAAGGTACTACTGCGATATATGTTGTACTATTGTGTGTTCTTGTTGTAGTAATGCAGTCATCAATTGATGCATTATCGCATGCGGCTATCTACAAATGCATTAAATGTGCCATGGCAGAAAAAATTTATACTATATTTATAAATAAAGGAGAGTCTCCATCATACTTTTACATTGGAGAATGTGAGAGCAATGAATAAGGTGAGACAAAAGTTGTTTAGTGATGAGATACAATGGATTGTCGAAGAGCTCAGCCCAAACAAATGGATAAGTAATAACGTGAATACTCTATAGTCTCAAACCATAAGGGAATATGATAGGTGAATCATTTACATCGTCTTTCTTCTCCTCATAGGTTTTGCAAGATGTAATAAAGTCAATATGGCAAAAAGTAACAAATGAAAAGTGTTGCATTCTAAGTCCTGCTGTCATGGTTTTTAACATTTTGCAACACATGCATTGATTGCTTGTTATTGATCTTGTATCATGCTATATAATACACAATCTTAGTTTCGTGCATGCAAGAAAAAAGTTTGGACCTAAATCTGTTTAGCTCATTTAAAGTGTGCATTTAACTGATTACCAACAGAGGTATTAGACATTCTCACACATTTCATCTATACTCATGTCTCACAATGTCTACTGCAGATCATGCTTCCTACATTGTGGAAAGAATTCCATCATTGGATATTGTACGTGCTCAATATGAAGAACACTACTTGCCTATTCTACAATCCGTTGAAAGTACATGGACCAGTAGATTTTAATTTGATGTTTGTGAAGAAATTCCTACAAAGTTAGTGCAGAATCAACATAGTTCAGTGGCACTTTTTCTTTTATAGGAGGGAAACTCCATGCTATAAAAGTGCATGCAATTGCGGCGTATTTGTCATCAAATACATAAAAGCAAATTATAGTGACAATGAACCGGCTTTCAATTGTGTAGGTAGCGGATAAATATCTCATATTTCATTCAGGATGTTGTTTTCGTGTTCACAAATATATTGTTGTTTTCTTCATAGGATGATATACCACATCTCAAAAAAAAAGATATGTGATGACTTGGTGAACTAGGTTACATTGAGGGTCGCAAATAAAAGCACATGAAGAAGAAGAAACAAAAAGTAATGACACGAACAACACATTCACGTTTAACAAAGTGAAGAAGAAAACTAAAAAACATTGACATGAACAATGCATTGTGCATCTAACAAAGTTGTTATTGCCATTGGAAAATAGTTATTATCTTGGACAATTAGCATACAGTTGTCACACCATTAACAGACTCATTAAATAGTTATTATCTTGGACAATTAGCATATAGTTGTCACACCATTAACAGACTCATTATCTCACAACATGGCAAAACAGTCCTTACCATTTTTATCTTGTCGTTATCTTACACCATTAATTATCTCACACCATGGATGAATAATTCTTATCATTTTCATAGAGTCGTTATCACATTTCACACCATTAAGAAACAATTATTATCTCATGCCATGGACAAACAATCGTTATAATTTTCAATAGTCATTGTCACGTCTCACACCATTAACAAACATTTGTTTATCTCACACCATAGGTAGATGAACCTTACCATTTCTTTTTTTGTCATTATGTTATACCATTAATAGATATTTGTTATCTCACATATGGATAGACGGTCCTTTCAATTTTTAAACAATCGTTACCTTACCTCACACTATTGACACACACTATTCACATACATTCATTATCTCACACCATTATTTTTTTCAATTTTTTTTTGTTCAATATTTTTGTGGATTAGCATGCTAGTAGAAGTACGCAAGGCATATTTTTTTCAGTAGTGGTATGTTTAGTTAACACATCTTAATTAGAAACTTATCTTTTTAATTGCCTTAGATATTTAATTGTTGCCTAGGTTATTATTTATGTTACATTTCAAATGATGAAAGGTTTATACATGTCACTTGTACGTACCTTGGATGAATGTTATAGTTGGTCGTCTACCTTATTCTTGAAATTGTTTGTAAAGTTAGGTTTGTCACAAAATTATTTTAGGAACTCTTAATAAATACATGCATCATGATTTATGAATTTGCTACATAAATTGCTTTACATAGTAGTTAATTGTTATGCACCTGAGTGGCTTGGTTAATGGTGATTAACCACTTGAATAATTGTCTTAGTCGTTTCCCTACTTTCAAATGAGCTGATTCCTATGGATGCAAAGTCGCCCTTGTTGTGTCATGCATATGTGTATATTGGTATGGACATATAAGGTGTACAACTATTTCCTGTCTGATTTGTTGTTGCACGACTATTAGCTATAGTGATAAGGGCATTATTGTAACCTAACCTAAATCCCTTTATTTCCTTTCACTTCTACTTAAACTGAAATTTATAATAATTTCTTTTCTTTTCCTTCCCATTATTAATCCCTCCAATTTTTTTTCCCTTTCATCATTTAGGCCACGTTTGATGGCCTGGATTTTTTCATAGAGATGGTGAGCTATAGTTGTTTCCTGATTCACAACGATTAAATTGTTATGTACTTGCTTAAAAAAGACGTGGGGAGGAGAAGACACAAAAAAAACATCATTTACCAGGTTAAATTCTTCCTCTGCATCAAACATGATTAACTTTACCACGTTAAATTCTTCCTGTGCATCAAACAAGGTTAAATTTACCGCGTTAACTTTCACCCCACAATCAAACATGACCTCAAATTGAAAGAGGGAGAAATTTCATCCTGTAAATTTTTCCAGAAAAATTTACCAAGGTAAATTTACCGCGTTAAATTTACCCGGGCAATCAAACGGGGCCTAAAGGTAAAGTTTCCTTCTTCCATTTTCAGGCCATGTTTGATGGCTTGGAAATCTTTTTCGAGGTAAATAATTCAGTGTTCTTTGTCTTGGTGAGGGGAGAAGGTGAAGCCGGACATCCCTCACCTCCCCAAAAAATTCAGTGTTCGTTGTCTTGGTGAGGGGAGAAGGTGAAGCCGGACATCCCTCACCTCCCCTTACAGCCACACCACACTCACCGCCATCACTGCTGCCAAGCCATGGATATGGCTGGTCATGGGACACGTCTGCGCCCGATCCCTGCTTGCCAAAGGTAAGTACAACCGAATGGGCGGCGTTGAGCTCTCCCAACTCCAGTGTGCATATGGTAGGAGAGGGGAGGAGGAAGAATGAGTGAAGTGTGGGCCGCCGTGCAGTGGCCCTTGCCTCTTTCCTCTCCCTTCCACTATTAGTGGATACGCCCTCCCTTATCCTTATGCGGCTGGTGTTGGCATCCATCAGTGCCAGCATTGCCATCGGAAGAGGTCTTGCGCTCCCTCTCGGCTTTTCACAGCGCCCTTCTTCTCCATGGCCCTTCCTACTCAACGGGCAGGAAAAAAGTCAGACCTTTGAAGGTCCGACTTTTTTTCGGGGTAAAGTTACCCTCATCGTACTGTTTTTGCAAGGAAAAAATTTCTGCGTTTGATATGTTTGTGAAAAACCGTACAAAAACGGTAAATTTCACCCCATGCACAGTAATATCTGCGCGCATCAAACGTGGCCTTTCGGTATTTTTTTCCTCAATCTAAACAAAATGTAAGAGATCGTCGAACCGTGCATTAGAGAGAGAGAGAAGGGGGCATGAGGGAGGGTGGGGTTGAGAAGATGAGAGTCAACAACGTGAGAGATGACAGAGGTGGGGAGAGAAGATGAGAGTCAACAACGTGAGAGAGAGTGGTCAACATAGTGCCTATATATATATATATATATATATATATATATATATATATATATATATAAAAGGAAGGGGGCATGAGGAATGGGGGAAGATGACGTCATACCTGGCCACAACGATCTCCCGCCCGCCCGACCCAAGTGAAAATTTTATGTGGGGCCATGCCCCATCTAGGGATGCTAACGGATTGGATTTGGATCGGATAAACCTTTTACCATATCCAATTTTTCGGATATTCATATAATCAGATTCAGATTAGAATTCAAATTCGGATGAGAAGAAGTTTATACTGTATCCGAATCCGACTATAAAATCCACATTCGAATCTGATTTTTAGTTGTACTTAAATCCGATCCGAATCCAATCCGAATTTTAAGTTATATCCGAATTCAATCTGAATCCGAAATTTAAGTTATATTCGAATCTGAACTTGAGATTGGTGTCATCAGGTTTTGAACATGTGACATACGAATGGTTGGGCAAAAGGTCTAACCGAATGCACCAACTTACAATTAATATATGAGAAGAATATAAATTGTATATGAGAGTATAATATAAATTAAGAGGTAATGGTTCGCATAAAGTTGCATATAATAATAGTCAAATAGTTACCATATACCCTATTTAACTTAAAGTCACATAAAACTAATTAATTAATAATTCATGTATTTAAACATTTTTTAGTAAACAAGCAAACTATTATAGTTAACTAAAGATGATACCTTAAATAATGTATTTATTTAATTAAAAATAATAATAAAAACTTGTACAAAGAAATTTCAATAAAATGAGTATTTTAAAAATATGAAAATTAATCACAAATAAATATATTTAATATGAAACAGCTGTTGGACTCATAAAAAAGTTTTATTTGTCAAATTATCAATTATTTATTTAATTAATCAAGTAAATTATTTTGTATAATCATATAATATGTTCAAAAGTCTTAGGTATTTAATATATAACGCATAATTCACAAATTTAAAAACAAACGCCTTTAACTAGTAGGAAAACAATAAATTGTTTGATTTAATAAACTATACGATTTGATTAAATAATACAAATTTATGAAAAAAAACACTTATTGCAATAAAGCTAGTGAGAATGTGGAAGAATGAAAGTTTGAGCATATTGAGCATTAATTGGTTTATTTTTAACTAATAACATATTTTAATTGAGTAAACTATTATTTCATGACAATCACTTATTGTGAATTAAAAGACATTATTTAATGATTTTTTCTCATTTTATTGAGTTAATTGAAATAATTTGTGTTTCACCCGTAAAAAGAGTTTTTAATAATATTTCAAATAATTTATTCATTCTTTTACCTTTATTACAATAATTATTTTTTACATAATATTGTATAATTGCTCCAATGATATGTAAGATAGCTTATTAAATTGAACAATTGGTTGTTTTCCTAATAGTTAAAGGCTTTTGTTTTCAAATTTTGTGTTATATATCAAATAACTAACACTTTTGGACATACTATATGATTATACAAAATTATTTGCTTGATTGATTAAATAAATAATTTTTAATTTCATAAATTAAAACTTTTTCATGGGTTCAAGAGTTTTTTCATATTAAATATATCTACTTGCAATTAATTTTTATATTTTTAAAAATACTAATTTTATTGAAATTTCTTGATAGAAGTTTTTTATTATTAATTTTTAATTAAATAAATACATTATTTAAAATATTCTCTTTAGTTTATGCTTTAACTATAATATTTTGCTTGTTTACACAAAAACGTTTAATTGAATACAATATTAATTATTAATTAATTAGTTTTATATGATGTAGTTTTAAATATTTTAAGTTCAATGTTGTACATAGTAACTATATGACTATTATTACATGCAACTTCATAAAAACCATCTCTGTTACAATTTATATTTTTTTTATGTCATAATTTTAAGTTGGTGCGCGGTTAGACTTTTTGCCTAACCATTCATAGGTCACAACTTCAAAATGAGGGGAAACCAATTTAAGCTCTTTCAAGTTCGGATTCGGATATCAACTCACGAATTGGATCGGATATCAAGTAGTAATTTGGATTCAGATATACATATTAAGATGGTTAAGTATCCGATCGGATATTTATTTAAAATTGAATCCGAATCTATATCCGATCAGATATTTACTTAAAACCAAATCTGAATATCGAATGTTACTTCTTAAATCCGAATCCGATCCGATTTTTCAATCGAATGTCAAATTGCTAACCATATCGAATTTTTCACAAACAATTCAAATCAGATATCCGATCCGACTCAGATCCGTTGACATCTCTACCCCCATCAACCTTTGGGTCTAATCCATCATCCGAGGTCCGCTTGGTGCGGGCCCGTCGGAGGTCCGGCTCGTTGCGCGCCCATTCGGTCCGCGGCTTCTTCACCCTTTCTCCTCTTTCTGCTAAGTGCCAGCCCTTTCCGCTTGTCACTTTCTCATTGTCCCCGCTGCCGGCCTTCCCATTGATGTCCCCCCCTCTCTCTCTCTCTCTCTCTCTCTCTCTCTCTCACCAGAGGGCTGCAGTTGAGTCTTCTTCTTCTTCTTCCTATTGCGACCTATTGCGATAAAGCAACCGTTTCGTCTAGCCGTTCTTTCCGCCGCATTGGGTCAATTCCGGCAATTGTCTATATTATTAAATGGACGGAAGACGGCCAGTGCCTTTGCCACCGGTGCCGTTGACGAGTAGCGGGCTGCCGGTTTTAAAACCCGGGGAGGTCGAGTGCTGCACCCTCGACTCTGTGGACATTGAAACCGACGAGATTCCTGGTTTCTCCACACTGCGGGCCGGCGTGCTCATCCTCACCACGCTGAGGCTCATCTGGATCGGCGAAGATCGTCGCTACACCTCGGGTTCTGCGATCCCTCTATCAGCTGTCGTTCATGTCGATCAGCCGAAGAAATCTATTAAGAAGATTTTCCGCAGCCCGAGGCTCGGAATCCAGCTGTGTGCCTCGGATGACGGGTCGATCGAGGAGAAGGGAAAGCGATCGGTGGTGATTTACGTGGTTATGAGGGGCAAGATGGATCATGATGCTTTTTTGACCCGGTTTTGGGAGATTCTGAGGTCTAGGACTTGGGAAAGCAAGAGCGATGGCGAGGGTTCGGGGTCGTCGGGAAGGGCGTCTGCTAGCTCCGGCGAGGGCTCAGTAGGAAGCCGCGCGTCTGTTGTCGGGGTCTCGGGAATTCTCCGGAAGGAGCAGGAACTATGGGAGAGCACGGACCGGAGCTTGCAGGAAGCGTTTCAAGATCTAAATGCGCTCATGGTAACAGAAATACTCGTCTCTACTTCATCGTTGTTGCTGTCGTTATTAATCTTCACTTTGTACGCATCCATAAGAAAAAGTTCTTCAGTTTGTAGCCGATACAAGGTTTTCCTTTTACCTTAGGGTGCTTTTCCTTTGTGCTGCATCTCGGTGGATTGGTTACGTGTTGTTGATGTAATAGGGATTCCTACTTGTTAGGCCTATATTGTAGTCGGCATATAAAGTCGTCACATGTAAGGACTACAACGCAGTTGTTTTCCTTCATTGTCTCGCTTATGATGAAGGTGCAGTACGTCAGCTACTGGATTAAATTAATGGCTTCTAGACAAGAGGAAATCCGTGGCTAGTAAGGCTAAAAGCAACGCTGATCAAATCGAGGTCGACCATAGATGGTCTTGAACAGACACATCTTGGTAGCTGAACGTGGAGCGGCGCTATAAGTGAAACTAGCCTAGGACAGAAAATCAATCCAATTGCATCTCCGTGTAGCACCTTAGGTAGGTTTCTAGGACCCTTCGGTCTGTCCGTCCGTCGGTGGGTGTAGGCTGTGCTCATGTTGAGTTTAGTACCGTGCAATGAAAAATATCGTTGCCAAATTTTGCTCAAGAAAAGGTGTCCCTATCACTCACTATGGACTTATTCCATGCAACTTCCGTTGTTCTCCTGAAAAGCCTTAGCCACTTCCTTTGTTAAGAAGGGATGGCAAGAGCCATAAAATGCACATACTTCAAAAGTCAAGCAACAAGCACCAGGATGATTTCCCTTTGGACCTGGGGAGGCCGTCAATGAAATCTATTGATAGGTCCTCCCAAATATCTGTTTGAATTGGTAGTGGTAGGAGGAGGCTGGCAGGTTTAAGAGTTTCATATTTATGCCTCTAACAAATGGTGCATGCTTGCACATACTCCCTTCTCTTCTCATCCTGGGCCAACAGAGGGTGTGTTTAATCCTTTGGTATGTAGTTTATACTTTGTATTTCCTCTGGGCCTGCCTCCTTGATGAATGCATTTCTGATAACTGATAATATAAGTAGGGTGCTCGCCACCTGTATCCATACATCTGCACTGATGTGGATTCCAGCTTTTTCCTTATTTCTCGAACTGAAAGTGCATGCTGATGTGCTTTGCCAGTTCTGCTTCAAAGGTCTAAAGTTGGAAGAATTAGTTTATTGAATGAAATCTGAGCTAACTTCCTCCTTGGTTCTGTTCAATCTGCCTTGGCAACCGTCTGCCACTAAGTTATCCGAGCCTTTCCTATAAAGGATCTCAAAATAATTGCCAAGCAACCGTATCATCTATTTCTGCTAAATTGGATTGAGGTTCTTCTGTTGTATGTAGTGTCGTAGGCTGTTATGATATGTATCAATTTGAAATATTCTCCCCACCTGATAATAGTGCCATTTTTGAACAACTAAGACAAATGTCTATAAGTACTCTTTCATATGCAGACTTACCTTAAATCTTTCATCCATTGCCCTGTTGAAGTATGCAATGGGGTTATTAACACGGCTCCCATACCTGATTTTGATGCATCCATCTCCAACCGAAAAGGTTTGTTGAAATAAGGCAGGGCTGGGACTGGTGCTTTGGTTATAATTTTCATGAGCAGTTCAAAGGCTTCTTTACCCTCCTCTTCCCATTCAAACTGATTTTGTTTTAGCATCTTAGTTAGGGGTGCATTTATCTTTCTGAAATTCTTTAGAAATCTTCGGTAATACCATACAAGTCCAAGCAAAGCCCTTAATCCTTTTATTCCTTTGGGTAATTGCCATTCCTTGATGATAGGATTCTGTCCTAGTCCATGTGAACCTCTTTGTGAGAGATGGCATGGCCAAGATAAATAATCTGAGTGCTCCCAAACAAACATTTTGAAGTCTTGACATGCATTTTGTGTTCCATCAACACGTTGAGTACTTTAGTCAACTGTTCCAAGTGCTTGTCCATGTCTGCACTATAAACTAGTATATCATCAAAGGATACTAAGACAAACTTACACAAATATGGGCAGATTGGCAGAATACATAATTCATCAGTGCTTTAAGGGTTGCGGCCTGCGGGTACATTAGTTAGTCCAGTTTTCCAAATCGTATAACTTTAAATTTATAAAGCCTTCATGAGTTTGAAATGCTGTATGTAGAATGTCTTTAGGAAATATCCTAATTTGATGATACCCTGCCCTTAAATCCAGTTTTGAAAATATGTTTGTGCCTTTCAATTTGTCCAATAATTCTTCTACCATCGGAATGGAGTATTTACTTTTTTAGTGATAGCATTCAGTCCCCCATAATGTATGCAAAACCTCCATGCCCATCCTTCTCTTTTATTAGTAAAGCAGGTGAGGAATACTTGTTCCTACTAGGCTGAATCAACCCTTCATTGAGCATTGTCCATCGTCGCCCCTTCCGCCAGTCATTTTCTGACTGTCGTCGCCGCCGTCCGCTAGCCTCCGCTGCCTCCGCCTCCCGCAGCGTCGCCTCCGCTGCCTCCGCCTCCCGCAGCGTCGCCTCCGCTGCCTCCGCCTCCCGCAGCGCCGCCGTCCGCTAGCCTCCGCCTCCCGCAGCGTCGCCTCCGCTCGTCTTCCGTTCAGTCTGCTCTCTTTTACACAGTAGCCTTCTCGTCCAGGTCAACATGTATCGTTTGATTGCGTATTGGTTGATATCATCTTGATGATCTTTTCGTAGTTCTATACATGTGATTGTATATTCCTGCGCTTCTTATTCCGTGGCTCGGTTTCCTCCTTTTTGAGTTAAAAGATGTCTGAAATTAGCAGTGAAGCTAATCCCTCTTCCTTTGTATCGTCGGGAGAGATGAAGAGTTTCCCATTTTCCAACATTATCACCAAAATGAATGAGGGTAATTACGAGATGTGGGCAAGGCAAGTAAAAAGAACATTGATCGCTCATGACAAGGAACATCTCATATTGGAGCCCGAGCCCGTACAGAAGGTTGGAAAATATACTACTTGGTTCAAAGATAATTCGTTGGTTATGGTATGGATTGTTGGTACTCTGTCTCAAGAAATTGCAAATGAAGTCTTGCACAAGGAAAGTGCAAAGGATATGTGGGATTCCCTTGCTGCCACGTATTCATAGGCAAGGAATGAAACAAGAATTATGCAGCTTCATCATGATATTCATCAGATGCGACAAGATGGCCGACCTCTTCACACTTATTACTCTAGTCTCAAGTCCATGTTTGAGAGACTGAAAAGCTACTTTCCAGCATGTAAGTGTGAACAACAAAAGGCATACATAGATATGCTTGTGGTAGGGGTATTTCTCTCTGGTTTAGACTCTGTTTATGAATCAGCAAAGAATCAAATGCTTACTAGTCCCTCGATTCCTCCTATTGATGAGGCTTACAGTAGGCTAAGCAGAATTCCGATCTCTGCATCGACTGTTCCTGATACCACTTCTTCTATGCTTGCCACTCGTGGCAGAGGTGGACACTTTTTTGCCAGAGGACGAGGGGGCCATGGTCGTGGAAATACCCCTTCGCGCCCTGTATGTCAGTTCTGTCACCGCATTGGTCATACTGTGGATAAGTGTTGGCAGAAACATGGCCGTCCAGTTTTTGCAAATCAGACAGTATCTACTGATTCTCCCGAGCAGCCTAAGCCTCAGCCCACTGCCTCATCCAGTGAGCTGCGTGTGGATGATATTATCTCTCAGTTGAGGAACTCGATTGGAGCCCCTGATCCGACCACCTCTACTGTTACTACCGCTGCGAGTGCTTCTTCATCTGGTATGTATTCTGCCTATACAGTCTGCCCTGCTATTGACACTACAGATTGGCTTATTGATTCTGGTGCATCGACACATCTCTGTGGGGATAAGGCGCAATTCACCTCTTACGTCCCTACTCCACCGGGTCGTTCGGTTATTCTAGCAGATGAAAAATATTCCCCAGTTGTTGGACATGGAGAGGTCCAACTTACTTCATCATTGCCGCTGCAACACGTTCTTCATGCACCAGAATTCCCACATAGCCTACTTTCTATTAGTCAGATTACCCGAGAACTAAATTGTCGTGCCATATTTGACTCTTCTTCTCTTGTGTTTCAGGATATACTGACGGGCACGGTGATTGGCAGTGGCCGTGAACAGGGAGGTCTCTACAGGCTAGTGCATTCTTTTCCCTTTGCTGGATCTACCTCGTCGGGGTCGTCCTCATCCTCGGCTTATACTTGGCATTTACGTTTTGGACATCTACCGTTGCAGAAACTGCTGCATGTTCTTCCTCAGCTGTCTCCTAAGTCTTCTTTTCAATGTGAGTCTTGTCAGTTGGGCAAACACCATCGGTCATCCTTTCCTCCGCAGTCCAGTAGAAGTAGCCACTCTGTGTTTGAGTTACTTCATTTTGATGTTTGGGGCCCGAGTCGTACTCCTGACCTTCAAGGTCATCGGTATTATCTTGTTGTTGTCGATGATCACAGTCGTGTTAGTTGAGTTTTTCTTATGAAACACAAATCTGAAGCGGGTCATGTAATAAAAAATTTTATCAATGAAATTCTGACTCAGTTTGATACTTGTGTCAAAATTGTGCGCTTTGACAATGCTCTTGAATTCTGTGCTTCCTCTTTAGAACAATTTTTCAGGGATAAAGGTATCATCCACCAAACTTCTTGTGCTTATACCTCCCAACAAAATGGGGTTGTTGAAAGAAAACACAGACATATTCTTGATGTCGCCAGAACCATTATCATACACAGCCATGTTCCCCATTCTTACTGGGGAGATGTTGTTCTTACAGCATGCTATCTTATTAATCGCATGCCGTCATCTGTGTTGAGAGATCTTATTCCTTTCTCTGTCCTTTTTCCTGACAGAGAATTGTTTTCTGTTGCCCCTTGTATATTTGGATGTGTTGCCTTTGTTCAGTTGCTTGGTCCTGGGAGAGATAAGTTGTCTCCTCGAACCATCAAAACGATCTTTGTTGGTTATTCCCGCACTCAAAAGGGATATCACTGTTATGATCCTTCTACTCGTCGATATTATGTGAGTGCTGATGTTACATTTTTTGAGTCAACCTCTTATTTCTCTCCAAATGGAACTCAATTAAGGGTGCTTGAATTTAGTGATGAAGTCCATCTTCCTTTACCTCTCATGACTTGTCCAAAACCAGTTGATTCGCGTTTTGGGGCTATCTACCAACGTCGCACTAAACCTGTTGAGCCTGCCCACTGTGCTCCTGTGCCTTCACCCAGCACGCCCAAGGTAATTCCTGAACACACAAATTCTGCTGACAATTCTTTATGTGATGATGATACAGGGGAATATCCAGAGCATGCTCCTGGTCCTGATATTAATGAACTTGATATGCCCATTGCTCAAAGGAAAGGCAAACGCAGTTGCACTTTGCATCCTATCTCTGGTCATTTATCCATGGATAGACTCACTCCTACTTACCGACAGTTTGTCAAGGGACTGTCAGCGGTAGCTCTTCCACAGACTCCCATGGACGCTCTTTCTGATCCCAAATGGGCCGCAGCAATGCAAGAAGAGATGGATGCTCTTCAGTCTAGAGGCACCTGGACACTGGTTACTACTCCATCTGATGCAGCTATTGTTGGTTGCAGATGGGTCTTTACAGTCAAATACAGAGCAGATGGCAGCATTGAGAGATATAAGGCTCGCCTGGTTGCTAAAGGCTATACTCAGACTTATGGGGTTGATTATTATGCTACCTTCTCTCCTGTGGCACGACATGCTTCTTTACGGATTCTTCTCGCTGTTGCAGTCAGCAAGAATTGGTCCCTATCACAGCTTGATGTCAAAAATGCCTTTCTGTATGGTGACCTACGTGAAGAAGTGTATATGCAGCAACCACCAGGGTTTGTTGCTGAGGGGGAGTGTCAGAAAGTGTGCAGATTGAGAAAGACAATTTATGGTCTGAAACAAAGTCCTCGAGCTTGGTTCCAGAAATTATCAGAGAATATTGAGAATGAGGGCTTCAGACGTTCTTCGGCAGATCATTCCCTTTTTGTCAAGAAAACTTCTACAGGTACAGTGATAGTTATTGTCTATGTTGATGATATCATTGTTACAGGGGATGATATTCAGGGGATGGGGATTTCCAACATCAAGGATGTCCTTGGACGACACTTTGTCACCAAGGATCTTGGTGAGCTGCGCTATTTCTTAGGTATTGAGTTTGCCAGAAATCAAAATGGTCTTATCATGTGCCAGAGGAAATACGTTACTGATGTTTTGCAAGAGACAGGTATGCTAGGATGTCGACCTGCCTCCACACCCATGGACATCAATACTCGCTTGTATGATGATGATATTGAAGATGTTGATGCTAGACAATATAGAGGAATTGTTGGGAAGCTCCTATACATCACTGTTACTCGACCTGATATTGCCTATGCTGTCAGCAGAGTGAGTCAATTTATGGATAAGCTCAAGAAAGTCCATTGGGATGCTGCTATGATGATTCTCAGGTATCTGAAAAATTCAACAGGAACGAGACTCTTCTTTCAAAATGGTACATCTTTCACTATATCTGTGTATGTTGATGCTGATTATGCGGGATGCCACCTTGACAGAAAATCCACTATTGGATTTTGTGTGTTTATTGGATCCAACTTGGTCACGTGGAAGAGTAAGAAGCAAACAGTGGTTGCCAGATCAAGTGCAGAATCTGAGTATAGAGCTATGGCTCAGGCTACTGCTGAAGTTATGTGGGTTAGATCTCTGATGTTGGATCTTATTGTGGAAGTGCCTCTTCCTATGCAATTGTTATGTGATAACAAAGCTGCTCTGTTTATTGCTAATAACCCTGCTTTCCATGAGAGAACCAAGTATGTTGAAGTAGATTGTCACTATACCAGAGACGTGATTCAAAAGGGGTTTGTAAGTACCTCACATATTTGAACTACAGGGCAAACGACTGATATTTTTACTAAAGCTCTTGCAAGGGGACCATTCCAAAGTTGTTGTTCCAAGTTGAGCTTGTTTGACATATACGCTCCAACTTGAGGGTGTCACACCCCGACCTTTTTACACTCAAACATTTTTTTTTCTAAACATAAAGCATCGAAGCGTGGCTACACTACAATTCAAAAGGACGATGAGCCAAGCAATTCAAAACAATGGGGCGAACTTTCATTCATATAACCATTTTGTTTCATACAAAACCACATCTATGTGTATAACCAAAAATGCCCCAACAATATGATTGATGTCTAACAAAAACAAGACATCAACACAAATAAACCAAGACGCTCCGGCACTAAACAAAACCCAAAACCTCCCCAGTAGGACGTGAGTGAAGCCATCTGCTCAACCTGCTGCCCCGGGTCCGCCAAAACCTGAAAAGGAAAACAACTGAAGGCTTAGCCTTCGTAGTATGGCGACATGCCAGGCAAATTCTTGCCTGGGCAAATATGTGATGGTGTGTTCCTAGGATCATGGGAGTGGGTCAGGTTGTTACAGAGGGGGAGTGTTAAGACGTGTTTATATTCAATGTTAGGCTTGAGAGGGTACTTGTGTAATAATGTTTCTTTTAATGACTTTCTTGTAACTTTTCCCTCTCCTCTAGTCTATATAAAGAGGAGTTAGGGCTTCTTTCGAGGTTAATTAGAAAGATTATTTTCTCTTGGGATTTATCAATATTATGGTCTAAATAAGCTGATGGCTCAAACCTCACTGTTAGTGTAGACTGTGAGGAAGCGTACTGGTTTAAAACACCTTCAGCATAATCCCCAGACTGTGCGGTCTGATGCCATGGGATTTATAACATTCAAGTAGAGAAGTAAATTTGAACTCAAGAGCATTGTTAGTGCGAACAACCTTGACACAAGAACTAAATTGAGTTTTTATTTCCAATATAAAAGATTTCAAGGTACAAGGAACTTCAGATCTGTCTTTCATAAAAAAAACCCAAGTGACACGAGAGAAAACCTCAAACCCCAAACCAGTACGTTGCAAGGCACAATTGGGGCAAAAGGTTACAACAGACGCATGGTATTGACTTCTTTGAAATTTTCTCTCCTGTGGCACGTCTGAGTACTATACAACTCATTATATCTATTGCAGTTCATAATGGATGGAATATGTACCAACAAGATATCAAAAATGTCTTCCTGTATGGAGATTTATCTGAAGTAGTTTATATGCAACAACCGTTGGGCTTTGAAAAACAGTGTGAGTGTACCAAGGTATGCTTGTTAAAGAAGGCTATTTATGGTCTGAAATGGAGTCCTAGAGCATGGTTTCAAAAGTTGTGTGATGCTGTGTCCAAGTTTGAGTTTCATAGATCTCTTTTAGATCATTCATTGTTCATAAAAAGGACCTCAAGAGGTATGGTTGTTATGGTGATATATGCGGATGACATTATTTTAACTGGTGACAGTGAGCAAGAAATACAAGACACAAAGAAGTATCTCCAACAACACTTTGTTACTAAAGATCTATGTCAATGGGTATAGGTATGGGTGTAGGTGCAAATACCGGTGCGGGTACGGGTACATGTATGGACCTTTTTTAAAAAAATTGGGTGCAGGGGTATGGCCATACACACACACATATATATGTCAAAAAATTTCAAACAGAATAACATATTCTCACACACACACACACACACACACACACACATATATATATATATATATATATATATATATATATATATATATATCAAAAAGTTACAAACATAATAACATATTTATAAATCATGAGATACTATCATACTACTAAACGAAGTATGAAAGTAATTAACATACAAAATATATCAGCTTTCTTGATTCTCCTCAGGCGCATCATCAAGATTAGAAGGAACAACAGGTTCTGTAAGGTCCATATTAAGAGCATGCAAATCATGTCTTCTTTCAAGGTCCACATCAATGTCCTCTGGATTAACATCCCAATACTTGGATGATCCTGAATTGCAAGTTGCAAAAAAATCAAAATACGATTTAAGTTAATATTAACTTTAAACAACCAACATAATATACATATGTATACAAATCAAAGATAAAAATAGAAAGAAATACCTGTAATCATCTGAAGTACGTGAAAAGTAAGTGTAGGTTGGAGTGGACATAAACTAAATCTTCTGCTCGCTTACTAGTTAGCTTATTTCTCTTGATGTTGCGAATTTGAGAATAAGTGCTCCAATTTCTTTCACAACATGAAGATGTTGCAGGTTGAGATAATAACTTCAACGCAAGTTGTTGGAGATTTGGTGTTGATGCTCCAAAACATAACCACCAATTAACAAAATCTTCTTCATCTCTTGCCATTGCTGTATTGAATCACTTCTTCCACCAGGGAAGCTTGCAAACTCATTATTTATTATCTTCAACTGATGAGAATCAGAAAATAGTCTTCCCAAATATATCTCCCAATTGTTTGATATTTTTGGATCTCGATTAGGAGGAACACGACCAGTACCTCCTGCCAACCATGTTTGTCCATAATATTTGGGATTTAAGGAGTGTGCCATACAATGCAAAGGTTATTGCTTCTATTCCACCTTCTTACTAAAATTTTATGCACATGATCGAAAAACTCAAAACTCAAAATCATCAAGTGCAACATTCTTCTTCTCATGTCTTTTGAATTTTTTCAATCATATTATCCTACATATCATAAACTCTATGAAACATGGACCCTTCTTTATCAACTTCTCTCAGTATTTGCCAATTAGGCCAATTAGGCTCTATAAACTGTAGAAAATATGTAATCTTATCCCACCATTCATCATTATTGAAATAAAGACTCAGTTTGATTTCATTGTCAAAAACATTCGCACTGTAATGCTTGTGAGTTCAAATCCAATACCTTGCTACAATTTTACACCAAATATGGAATATGCCCTCAATTCACTTGCCCCCACACTTCTCAACAAAATGGTATTGCCGAACGCAAACATCGTCAGCTACTTGACATGGCTCGTACTCTCATGATACATAGCTGTGTTCCGGCCCAATTTTGGGGTGATGCCATACTCACTGCATGTTACCTAATTAACCGTCTTCCATCCTCGTCTATCGGCAATAAAATTCCCATTCAAGTTCTTTATCTAGATAGACCCAGGTTTTCACTTCCATCCAAAGTTTTTGGGTGTACTTGCTTTGTTCACATCCTTGGTCCTAATAAAGACAAACTTGGTGCACAATCAATTAAATGTATTTTCATTGGTTATCCAAAACACCAAAAGGGTTATCTGTTTTGACTCCCACACTCATAAGCAGTACATCAGTGCAGATGTTACATTCTTTGAGTCACGTCCTTATTTTCACCTATGTCACACGGGTACTGGTACGGGTTCGGGTACGGGGGTACCGGTATGGGTATGGTAATTTTTAAAATCCTAGTACGGGTACGGCGACTATTATATATGATAATTAATTATTATTATATATTTTTAATTCAAAAAATTAAAAAAACCAAATGATATCATCACCAACAAGCAATGTTCTTTGAAGTTCCTTCCATAGATAATCTCATTAAAACAAAAAAAGCAATATCATCACATTAAAACAATGTTCCTTGAAGTTCCTTCCATAGATAATCTCATTAAAACACATTAAAACAATGTTCCTTCAAATTCCTTCCATAGATAATCTCATTAAAACAAAAAAAGCATTATCATCACATTAAAACAATGTTCCTTCAAGTTCCTTCCATAGATAATCTCATTAAAACAAAAAAAAGCATAAAATGTTCCTTCCATAGATCATTTTTCAAGTTCTTCTTCCTCTTCAATATCCACCTCTGCAACGTTCGAAGTTAAATTCCTCACCATTCACATCCCAATTTTTACTGCTTCCTTCCCTGCAAAGGATAAGAATTAAGAATATAATTATCAAGTAATCAAGAATATAGATACAAAAAATTAACAAGACAAGAAGTGTTGATTTACCTATATTCATTATTGTTTCGTGAAAGTAATCGAAGGTTAGAATGCACATAAACTAAATCTTCTGCACGCTTGCTTGTAAGTTTGTTTCCCTTGATGTTGTGAATATGTGAATAAGTGCTCCAATTCCTTTCAGAGCATGAAGGTGTAACAGGCTGAACTAACAACCTCAAAGCAAGGTACTGAAGAGTGGGATAAGCATGTCCATGTTTGACCCACCAATGCATTGGTAGATCTGTGTCTCTATCCATTATTGCAGCCATATTTTCATTTCCTGTAGAAAAGCTTGTAAATTCAATGTGAGCTTGTTCATTTTGATATGAATCTCTAAAAATTTTATTAAGACATGCCACCCTCTGTCTTGATAATTCAGGATGTACATGTGGTGGGGTTCTTCCAACACCTTCAGAGAGCCACTTTAACCCATAATACTTAGGGTTCAATGAGTGTGCCATGCATTGCAAAGGGGTTGTGCTCTTATCCCATCTTGTTACTAATATATTGTGCTCATGATCAAAAAAGTTAGAATTTTCAAGTGCAAAGTCCTTCTTCTCATGATTGAAAATTACATCCCGTAATTTGCAAATCATATTGTCCCACATCTCATAAACACAATGAAGCATTGGCTTATCTCTCCCAAATAGGCTCTGTGAATGCAAGAAAATAAGAGATTCTATCCCAAAAATCATCACCAACAAGCATTCGTTTGATGGTTTGAGCTTTGTCATCATCAACAACGCGATAGAAGTTCCAATCATCATCTCTCACCATATTGATTAATGCACTTTTAACCTTCTTGATTCTCTTCATCATAACAATGATAGAAGCAAAACATGTCTCTGCAATTCTTAACAATTTCAAATCAGTATATCTATTGTAAATGGAAAGTGCATGCTGATGATTAACTATGAAGTTTCTAATGTTCTTGACATCTCTTTCCAAGTCTTCAATCCACGAACACAATTCATAAGCATGAAGATCTTGTTCTTTGCTTGGTAGATTGCATATACTTTTCAATGCCAAATTTAAATTATGGACTGCGCAAGGTGTCCAAAAAATGTGAGGATATTCATGTTCCACTAGAAGACGGGTAGATCTACATACAGGTGCATTATCTATAATTATCTGGATAACCTTATCCTTCCCAACTTCTTCAATCAATTCTACAAATAACCCTTTCAAATACTCAACATTTTTTTATTCACCAAATGCATTTATTGCTTTTAGAAAGATTGGCCCATTAGCTGAAGTAGCAATACAGTTAATAAGTGGGTGTCTTTGAATATCTGTCCAGCCATCAGATACAATTGAAACTCCATGTCACTCCCATGCCAACTTCTTATATTGTAGCAATTTATCTACTCGACTCTTCTCTTGTTGAAGGATGATGGTTCAAAGCTTTTCAGAGCTTGGTGTAACATATCTAGACAAGTTGCAATTTGCCAAAGATGTAACTAGATCCTTCCAATATGGATTTCTAGCTGCATTAAATGGTATGCAACTAGAAAAGAAGAATGTTCCAACTTTTCTATCTAATTCCTGCCTTTGTTGTAAAGCAAATGTCTGCTTAATTGTTTTTTGAGATGTGTCCACCTTTCTTTTTTTCTGCTCTTCGGACACATCATTGTTTAATGGAATGTTAACAAAACCAGACGATTTAGTACTTTTCTTCATACCATATTGTTCTTGCTCATTCTTCAACTCATTCATAACATCAGGTTTGATCTTTGTACACAATCGAATACCACTCTTGTTGATGTGCAATAGATGTGCTTTAACTCTTGTATATGTCCCACAAAACTCCTTTCTACAAAAAGAACATTCAAATATTACATTCCCACCACCGCCAGGAGCTTTTCCTTTCTTTTTCACATAACCCCATAATGGCTGGTCTTCTTGTGACTGAATTCAAGCTTTCGATGCACAACTTGAACTTGTAGGTGTAGAAGTAGTTCCCTTCCCTTTACTTGAGGCAGCCATACTATAATAACAAAGACAATGAAACAAGCAAAAGCAATAAACTAAAAGGATCTAGTTACACTTACATCTTGAATTACAACAAATACAATACAACAATACAATGTAACAATGGGCTTCAAAAATAAGCAATTAAGCAAACGAAATGGTACACTCAGTCTTTCGCAAGTAAGGTAACCCACTTGAGACCATAGAACAACACATAGGTAGGGCAAGTTCTCGAATTGTCTGAACAGGTAGATAGGAACCAACTTGACGTGAACAAATGGCGTAAGCCTCTTTAGTCTTTATCCTCATTCCTCAGAAGTCAAAAGACTCAAAACTAGCCTCGGTTTTTCCCTATGAGACAGAGAGAAAGAAAGAGTTGTGGCAGTTCTTGAAGAGCAACGTTGTCGCCCGGTCTCTAGCCGACTTACAGAGAGAAAGAAATAGAGTTGTGGCAGTAATTTGCCAAAGAATTTTCAGTTTTCGTTGATGAAGATGAAGACAACTGAAAACCCCTTCTTGTTTTGTGCAGACAAAGCAAATGGCGTGGGCATATATTCTAAAATCTAAATATAAAGCAACAAAGCAGACGTCTACTGTACCAAACTAAATATCCAAAAAAAAAAAAAAAACGAGCATCAACCATCAAGATTCAATCATTCAAGAGACAAAATCGAAAGATTGGGCATGCACAAAAAAAAAACCCTCAATACCGCCGCCGCAGTCCGTCGCCGGTGTCTAGTCATCGTCCGCCGCCGTCCGTCGTCCGCTGCCTGCTTGCCAAGAGCTCACAGTCACCGCCGAAGGAAGGAAGAACAAAGTCGAGGTCTCGAGAAATTACTTAGGTTTTCCGATTTTGAGACTTATGGTACCGGAACCAGATCCAAACGTACCAGAACGTACCGGCGTACCGGTATTGCCGTACCGGCGTACCGATATGGGTACGAGGCTCAAAACAGCGTACCACTGTGACATAGATTTTCACTCTACTCCATCACTATCAGACACGTCGTCATCTATTCCTTTACCTATCCCACCGGTTCCCTTGCAGTCTGTTCCTTATGATTTATTCCCCAGTGTCAGCAGATTCCATGATTCCGCACTAGTATACACACGCCGACACGCTTCTGCTCATGACTGTCCACCAGTCGCTTCTCAGGATGTAAGTATCTCTGATGTCGTACAGATGAACAAGTCGCAAACTTGTTTACAAAAGGACTGACAAAGCAACAATGCTGGTTTCTAAAAAGCAAGTTGTACATGGTGCAAAACCATATACAACTTGAGGGAGGATGATAAGATGTTGAATCTAATCTAATCCAGATCCAACACGTCTAACTATGTTTGATCACATTTATCTAGGCAGGGTCATGATTATAATTTTTGTAATTGTTTCATTCTAGACTCTAGATTATTGTGTTTGCTTCATTCTAGGCTCTAGATTATTGTGATTGTTTCATTCTAGATTCTTGTAAATTGTGTAGAAGGATCATTATATAAATGGACTGCGTGAGACTGTAACACTCACCTCCCTTCCTCATTTCTCTTTTCTTGTTCTCTCTTAACCTTTCCTTTGCTGAAACTGATCGTGGGTTATAGTTCGATACTCAAAATCTTACAGTGGAGGCCATGACTCAATATTCAGTTTAGAAGAAAGAGAAATTTTATGTTGCTTTTTGCACTTCCATGGGATGAGTGATTTCTCTAAAAAAATACAAAATTAAGTGGTCGAGTGTTTGTCATTTGGATCTTCTCCCCAATCAGCATCACTATAAACAATTAAGTTTAGAGAGGAAGAAGAAGCCATAAATACTCCCTTATATATTGTCCCTTTGATGTATCTAATGATAGGAAGAATAGCTCCGTTATGAACGGTTGATGGAGCATGTTGAAATTGACTTATTGTATGAACCGCATGAGCAATATCAGGACGGGTGATGTTGAGATACATTAAAGATCCCACAAGCTATTGGTAGGGAGTAGGATTTGTAAGAGGAACTCCATCATCAATCTTCATTTTGCTTCTTACTGCTTTAGGAGTTTTCATAATTTTATCATCTGTTATACCTGACTTAGCAATAGTCTCTACAACAAACTTAGTTTGTAATAAAAATAGCCTCTAGTGGAATATGCAACCTCAGTTCTCAAAAAGTACGTTAGGAAACCCAAATTTTTCATTTCAAAATTTTTTTACAGTAGGTTCTTACATTTTTTAATTCCTTCTTTTTCTCTACCTGTAATGATCATGTCATCAACATATAGTAGGAGGATTATGATACTTGCAGCAGTATTCTTGACAAACAAGGCAGTGTCAGTCAAGCATGAATGGAATCCATAGTTAGAGATAACAGAGTTAAATCAATCAAACCAAACTTTAGGGGATTGTTTGATACATATAGAGCCTTCTTAAGTCATTTTTCCTTGTGGATTTCGCAAACCTGGTGGTGCACCCATGTGAACTTCTTCTTTAAGATCTCCATTTAAGAATGCATTTTTAACATTCATTTGATAAATGTTTCAGTTTCTAATAGATGCTAATGCAATAAGAGTCCTAACGGTAGTCATTCTAACTACATGAACAAATGTTTCTTCATAGCCAATTTCATATTCTTGAGTATATCCCTTAGCAACAAGCCTAACTTTTTATCTTTCTAAAAATCCATCACTTTGTATACCCATTTGCATATAATTATCTTTTTTCCTATAGGTAAATCTTGTATTTCCCACGTTTTAGCTTTTCTCAAGGCATTTCATTCTTCTAACATAGCATTCTTCCACTTGATATAATTTGAGGCTTCACTAAATGTAGATGATTTAAACTTTAAAGTGAGAGTGAATGACAATCATTCTAGCTCTATATGTTGGGGTTAATGTTTTATACGACACAAACCTATTGGGTTGCTTTATATTGCTAGTGGATCTTCTCAAGTTGTCTTTATTTGAAGTAAATTCTTGTAGAAATTGAAGATCAACAGTTTCACGGTGTTCTTCTTCACCTATGTTTTGTTGTCGGTTTCTTCTATGATATGTAGTTATGTCTTTGGATACTCCATCATCATTTCTATCGTTAATATTACTATCATCAATATCATCATACATTTCATCACCAAGTTGGGAGAGATGCTTGAATAGAAAAGAATAATCATTGTTGTTTTGTGGTTCTCTACATTTTTCAAATCCATTTTCTTCTTCATTAAATTTTATATTTCTTGAAACAATGATTTTGTCTTTGATTGGGGCATAACATTTATAGCCTTTTTTGCTTCTCAGATAACCAATAAAAGTTCAATAACCTTTGTGAACTCAGATTGTAAATCTTGTAATTTAAAGCAGAATATTTGTATCCAAAAATTCAAAGTCTATTGAAATCAAGCTCACATTTAAATAATTTTTTAAAAGGAGTCGTATTCTTTAAAACTTTTGAAGGCATTCTATTTATGAGATAAACAGAGGCAAGGGCTGCTTCAGCCCAAAAGTTTGTAGATATATTTTTCGCAATAAGTAAGGTTCTTGTTGTTCGTACTATGTGTCTATGTTTTCTTTCAAAAAGTCTATTTTGTTGAGTTTCTTGGACATGATTTTTGATGAACTATTCCATAGTTTTTCAAATAACTTTTAAATTCATTTGAAATATATTCACCTTGGAATCGGTTCTTAGGATTTTTAATTTAGCATTAAATTGTGCCAAGTTGTGAAAATTTTTGAATGAACAAGCTCAAAGGGTATAGAAGAAAAGAAACTTCTTTGTCCATAAGATAAGGATTTCATTTTCCTATGTGTATAATCATTACATTTAAATTCTCAATACAAAAATCCTTGGTAAGAGTCATCAGAGATAATTTTCTAATGTTTGGATGCTCTAATCTTTGGTGCCAAACATTGATGTCAACATTTTTGAAGTGGTTACAAAAGTTTTCTTTGGGAACACATAAATTGTTCATATAGTGAAGATCTCCCTTTTTAAAACCTTCTCAAATCAATCTTTCGGTTTGGTGATCCTACACCAAACATTTACTTAGTGAGAA
The DNA here is from genome assembly GCA_011799765.1 of Nymphaea thermarum. Lineage (NCBI taxonomy): Eukaryota > Viridiplantae > Streptophyta > Magnoliopsida > Nymphaeales > Nymphaeaceae > Nymphaea > Nymphaea thermarum. Next base: position 54,128 of record JAANDH010000872.1, read on the forward strand.
AAACTATATCAAAATAATGACTTGAACTTTGAGAGACAGAAAATAAGTTAAGATTAAGTTTAGGAACATAACTAAATTTTGGTATGAAGAATTTTTGTTTTCTCCAAATTCTTTTTCAAAATTTCCAACTCATTGAACATTCAAAGTCATTCCATTGGCGGTAAATACATTTGATTCCTTTTTTGCTTGTTCAAACTTGGTCAAAGAGGAAATATTAGGTGTCATATGAAATGAAGCACCAGAATCTAAAAGCCAAGGGACCATACTAGAAGTGTTAAAGGTGGATGCCGTTGTTGCTAGAGCTCTGGAATTTGACTCCCTTTATCATAGGTTGAAGAGTCGTATTAATTTGGTTCAACATTGAGGAAATTGATGCAAGATCACATCCTTCATTTTGAATATTTGCAACCTTCTTGAGAGTTTGACCAAATTGTCTAGGGTTGCCCACCTTGATAATGTGAGCCTCCTCTATGAAAATTTCCTCCATAATTTTGTGACTGTCCTTCATTGTTGTTCCCCTTCAATTTTGGGCAATTAGGTCTTATGTGACCCAGTTCATGAAAAAAATGACAAACCTTATATTCCCCTTTATTTTGATTTTTAAAATGAGGGGGTCTATAAGATCTAATGTTGTTTTCATGAAAACACTATTCGTTTCTTTGGATAAATTCATTCTAGTCTCTTCTCCACTTAATTGGGTAAGAAGTTCATGAATAAGTAGAGAAGAAGTCAAGGACAATAGGTATGATCTTATTTGTTCAAATTCGAGTCTTAGCCCTTGAAGAAAATAAAAAAATCTAAATTCATCAACTTTATCTCTTCTAATCGCGTGACATTTGGAAACCTTTCCTAGTTTAGCGCTAAGTTGATCTAACTCATTCCAAACGCTAGAGATTTCCATAAAGTAATCTCTTACATTTTTCTCTTTGTTTGATATTTTTGAGCTTTTTGAATCAATAGATACTTCCAGACCATGTCTTTTTTGGATAAACATTCCTTTGAGGTATTCTCATACCTCACTTGCCCTCTCATAGTATATGAGGTTTTGGGCAATTGTAGGTGCGATGCTTCCATAAATCCATTCTTTAATCCTTGAGTTCTTGGCTTTTATAATATTCATTCATAGCATTTTGTTTTTCAACTTCATCTAATTCTTTCTCAATCTCATTTTCTAGTTTAGCTAACTTGAGAGAAGAAGGAATAGACATACCCCTTATGAAGCTCCATAAGCATTTTCCTTGGATGTGTATTTCCAAATTTTAGCCCATAAAGTATAGTTAGTTCCATCGAGCTTGTATGAAGCATGATAGCTCCCTCCTTCGATTGAAATTTTGGAATTCTCCATGAAAGCTGCAATAGAGGACTAAGTAATACTTTGGACGTTTCACCGAACAGTTGGTGGATGATGATTAGCTGATTTCTTCACATTTAGAGAAATCAGTTTCAAAAACTGAGGCTAGAATAACTTCAGACCATATTCTGCCTAGAATTGGATGTATACTTTGGAGTGCAGCAGTAAACCAAGATAAAAAAAACTGAATGTTGAGGTGCTGTTTAGGATGAATATCCTTTCTCAGAGGTGCAGCAGAAAGGAATAGAAAATAACTTAACTTAGAAGCAGACAGTCTCTGAGAAGATTCCACATATAGGTGGTGCGCCACGTGAGAATGACAGCGATGAACAGGTAGAAGTCTGATGATTCAGTCTTCAGAAATAGAAACAGCAACCCAACTTTAGAAATACTATGAAGAATCAACCCAACCAGGGCTATGATACCATGAAAATGTGACTTCAACAGTCACTAAGCAGAAAATAGGCACCAAGGCCAAGTGGGAAAATAAGGATCCTTTATTCAATTACTAGAAAACTGCTGTTCATAACAGCTTTCTTTGTACAATGAATAGTGAGGTTTTTATACAAGAGAAGAAGGGGAAGTCTAGAGACAACTAGCCATTGGACTAGTTCCAATTATATGCATAAAATGATTTATTTATGGAGGAATTGGTAAAAACTAGACACTTAGGTCAGGGATAAAAACCAGGCCCATTGATTTTTTTTAAAAAGCTGTTTTGACATCTTAATATGTTTATAAAGACTATTTTGTTGTAAAAAATGCTTTGATTCAAGTTGTTTTAATGAAAAAGGTTAATTTTTTTATTATCATGCCATGGGGGTCGTTCATTTTTTTCTTTAAGATAAAAACACCATTAATGTCTAAAAAAATTATCAGCTTAGTACATGTTTTGCGTCAACTTATTCTTAAGATCATAACAATAAGATTTGGTTAAAAAAAAAAAAAATTAAAAGATCAAAATCAAAGGGTCTGGTTTTTATCCTGACCTAGGTGTCTGGTTCTTACTAACATATATATATATATATATATATATATATATATATATATATATGTTATATATCTGTGTTATGAAATGTACATTTTTAGTAATGGAACTCTTTTATGAGTCAGATCGGGTCATATTCAAGTCTTCCATTACATGGGTCATATGGAAGCATGTAAAATATTTTCACAAAATAAAACAAAACATGATTTCATTTTACAGAAATAAGGTTAGAAGGGTATTGGTGTTCTGGGACGGAATTCTTTAGTTTTTAGCTTTATTTAGGTTGAACTAGGTCATGCTAGTATCAAGCATTGGGATGGGTAATACTTGTAAATATGCATTTTGTAAATCCACTATGTTATTGTCATACACTGATGTACGACCTGCCCCAATAATTGGCTTTGTTATATAATTATACTTTCGTAAATTTTCTGATTTACAACAAAATGGTGGTAAAATCTTGTTGCTGGTTGTGCATTTATCATTCTTTTTCCACCTTATAGAAAGTGTAATAACTGGGAGCTGTTTCCATTTTGTGGCTGAAAACTATTGTGCATGCAGGGTAAAGCTAAAGAGATGGTCTTGCTGGCTGAGAAAATGAGAGTAAAGCTTTTAGCAGGTCCATCTGCTACCAATGCATCAACTGACGAAGAAATGGGTTCGAAGCAGGACATGCAAGATTGGCTTCTAAGTGTTGGAATTGTGTCTCCTGTTACGAAAGAAACAGCTGGTGCTCTGTATCATCAGCAACTATCTCGTCAGGTATTCTCTTAGGTCATTCTAATGATCATCCTCGAGTTGGGTTGTCCTCTTTCCATAGTTGAAATATGGATAATGTGATCCTGTATTTTACTGTTCTTCTACTCTCTCAGACCTTTTTTTCGGCAGTCTGAATGTTTTTGGCTGAGTTATGTCGATTGGGTTCCCATTTAAATCTCAAAGAAGCAGGCTTGGTGGGCTTAAAATATGAGCTCAAAGTGCCTTTATGAAACTGCTGTGGGACCTATGAGGTTTACACTTGTATTTCCCTTTTATTTGTTTACAGCCCCAATGATAGCTGTCGTGTAGCTACAATGTCGTTGTCATTTAACTGCTTGGTCTTTATTGATTCTTTTTCTCTCCCTGCCGTCAGCAGGATCCATTATGTATGTTGCTCACAGTGTACATTTGGTTCAAATATGCCATCTATTTTCATGTTTAATTTTTTGTTCTGCAGTTGGCAGATTTTATCAAAGGGCATCTGGAGAGGTCAGGAGGAATGGTTGCGTTGATAGATGCATATTGTCTCTTTAACCGTGCTAGAGGAACAGGTACTTGTTTACTACAGCATTTTTCTTAGGTGTCTTTTCTCCATTCTAATCGGCCTCTCCTGGCAGAGTTAATATCTCCAGAAGACATGCTACAAGCTTGTGCGATTTGGGAGAAATATGATGTGTATGCACACCAGAACCTTACCTGAACTCGCATTCAGGTTCCTATGCTGCTATTTTGTCTAGCAATTACTGTAGAAAAGGAGACAAAAAAGAACTTCATGTTCTTATTTGGATCCAAGTATGTAGACTTTTTGTGCTGAGAGGCAATGTGTTTTGTTCTTATTATTGTGTCTTTTCCTATTCGCAGTCCTGTAATGCTCAGAAAATTTGACAGCGGAGTCAAGGTCATACAGAACAAGACGCACAGTGATGAGGAGGTACTCCTCGAACTAACTTCGAAAATTCTAGTTAAGGGTTTATTTGAAGATCTTTTTTGGCGCAGAAGTTGCTGGAGTAAACTTGTTCACATTTAATATTGTCATTCTTTGTTACTGCAAGAAGTTATTTATGGATTATTATATCCCATATGTTTTTCTTTTGCTGTCCCAATTTTGTGGTACTTTTTCTTCCTTTCAGAGCTCTCAACCATTGTGTATTCTGTCCAACTTAGGTTTTTGCCAGAATTGAAAGCCTTGTGGTAAGACCTGATGCCCTTCGGTTGGGGATAAGTGCAAGTGATGCTGCACGAACATTAGGGATTGCTCCTGCATTGGCAAAGGAGCATCTTGTTGCAGCTGAAAGTAGAGGTTGTACATTTACCTATACTGCGATGCCAGTCAGCTTTTTATTTATCTGTATGCTATGGGTCGCTTATAGGTGTCTTTATTTTGAAGGTCTCCTTTGCCGAGATGTCAGCCATGAGGGCCTTCGCTTTTATGTTAATCTGTTCAAGGAGGTCCATTCAAATGATCTTCACCCGTAAGTTCCACAACTTATGCTTCTTTTTAATTGTGGAGCTGTCATTTGGCATGAACATTCTGTTCTATCAAGAATGATTATTTTGTTCATCTTTTCTTGGTTATATACATTTGCTGTTCCAAAAGTTATGTCACAGATTCTTAGGAAAGGGACCCAGACCTGCATCAACACAATGCAGGTTTGGACGAGGGTGTGGCTCTGACACAACCTCGGCATGGTCAACACACGTTGGTTGTTGACTTGTTGTTGACCACACCACCCACTTCTTTTTTAGGCAAAAAAGTTTCTTTTCCTCTTTCTTTTCTCCTTTCTCTCTTTATCCTTCCGTTTCTTTTCTCCTTTTCTCTCTCTTTTTCTTCCCCGGCCATTCTCTCTCTCTCTCTCTCTCTCTCTCTGACCAAGCCTCTTTCTCTCTGACCAGCTTGTCATCCTTTTAAAGGACGACAGGCCTGTCTATCTATTAAAAGGAAAACAGGCCGTCATCCTTTTAAAAGGACGATAAGGTCTGCCACTATTTAAAAAATACTTTATTCAACGTAAAATTTAAAAAAAGGACTAAAATGACTTTTTTAATAAAATTTGATTTTCAGCCAAAAATATACTTACTATATTGTTTATTAATTAATTACACACACACTTACACTTACCGCACATGCACCCAGGTAGTTCTGAAGAATGCTTGCACCTGCACCAGCTCCCACATCCCACACCCATGTGACAACCAAAAGTAACTACGAGATCTCTGTAAATTGCCTGAATTAGCATGACTGGGTCTTTGCACTACATGTTTGTTGCTTTGACATAAATTTGTCATAATTGTTTTCTATAGGTTAGTGCTAATGCTTCTAGTGCAATAGTGCTGACTTTCTCAGAAACCAAACTAAGATGGAATGCTATTTATTCTTTTGAAAGTACATTTTAATATGTTCATTAGGATGGACTAATATCAAAGCCAATTGATGTGTATTTAAATGAGACACCTGAAGCCCGTCCAAATTAAAATCCTCATTTCAAGCTTTCGATTTATTGGAATTCATGACTTTTCATGCACATTGTTATGAAGAAGAAGAAGACTTTGGATGTGCATCAATTTACAAGTTATTAATCTTATGCAGCAATTGTGAATTCTTTTAAATGAAGTCTACTGGTTTGGTTGGTGCTCTGCACAGTTTCTGTTGTTTTCTGATTTTGAGGTTCTTGGTTTTGTTTTCTGATTTTGGCCACAAGGACACTTCAGAAAGCTTAGCATAGATATTGACATTCTATTATGTTTCTTATTGCCTTGTTTTAAAAATTTAAACATTTGGGAGTTGAATGGAACCATGGATGAAGTTTCACCGTTTTGAAAGGTCAAAAAAGGAGCTTGATTAGAACATGTTTGAGGTACTTTTGCAAGTGCCTTTAATGTGGAAATGATGTTGCAGGGAGAAGTACTCGAAAATGCTGGAGGCATGGGTCTCTGCTACCTCGACTGTTCACTGAGGTCATTGCTGTGGCATAAATTTTGAATTCCAGAATCTTGTTGGTTGGTGTAGGAACAGGTTTATTGCAGAATGTACTTGAACGGACAGACTGAAGTATTAATACACTGGTCCCACATCTTTCTGTGCTGTGGCGAATCTGTGAATTATGTAAAATTTATTAGTGCTGTGAAGACACCAGGAAGGAGTTGTAGAATTTCAAAGCTTTTGCCGGAGAATCCTTATTAAGGATCCTGCAGATTCTTTTGGTGCAAGTTTCCACTGAGGCAATAATTTTAATTGTCATCATCTCAGTACAGGTCTTCAACAATCTAGCGAGTAAGTGTGGTTTTTTTCAGAAAGCAGTGAGGGTTAGATGAGGCGAATGTGTTGACCAATTTGTGTTTTGTAGTAATTGTTGAGGGTCATTATGCTGGCGTGACCGCAAGGTCCAATCAGATTACTTCCTGTGACTTACTGGGCACCCAAGGGCGGAAAGATGTGCACAACAATCTGTGTAACGCTTCTGGGAGTTGGAGCTTCTCGAATATATTAATGTTAAATTGATGAACAAGAGACAACCTCACTCACTGAAACATCTTGGTTAGCATTCGTTCGACTGGTTAAGTGTCAACTTGCATCTATTGCATACAACTTTTGCAGTGCGCTAATAGAGCAATTGTTCCCAATGTCGGTACCAGCCTCTCCTATATTGTTGAGTTTCGATAAAATAATACTAGAAATCTACTGTCCAATTATTAATAAGCTTGCCCCCAGTTGCATATCGACGTTTACCATATGGTTCTTCATCAAATGATCGACATCCCTACCGTTCAACACTAATGGGAGCTCAACATTTTGGATCATAACTTTAAACTTTAAGCCGTTATGCATCTAATTTGATGAGCCTTTTAATGAGTCTGACCGACGACATTTTTAATATTTTTTATAACTAAGAAATTTTGATATCTCTCTCAGCAAAATAGTCTGCCCAAAGGGCAGATAACTCCTTTCTAGAAAAGAACATGATGTTATTTGGATGAGAAGAAAAAAATCAGGAAAGATAAGAATAACAAAACAGTGAAAAACTGACTATCATTTCATGAGTAAAAAACTAGGAGTCTAGATTTTAGATGCTAATTTTAGAGGCCGTTCGAATCCATTGGAACAAAACAAAACGAAACGGCCACATTTGCAAAGTCAATGCAAATGCCAGATGCGTAACGCACGGAACGGCTCAGACAAAGAACAAGGGGTATAAAAGGAAAGGACATTCCACAACATTTCGTGGCCACGAACGTCCACATTTGGAAACCACCTTTAAAACCCTCGACCTCTCTGGTGGGGCCCGCCGGCCTTTCCCTCTCCCTGCAATCCCTTTTCCAGCACTCCATCTCTTTGCTGTTGCTTAGTTTCTTCATTCGTGGTCGATTTCCTCCATAGCTCGAATTCTTTGGTCGTGGGGCTTTCTTTCCATTGTTAATTTTCTCTAATGGTGGATTTCTTCCTTTGCTACTGGTGCACAACACCTCCCTCCCTCTCTCTCGTTGATAATCTGTATTGGCCATGGCTTGACAGACGTATGTTCTAATCCATCTTTATATCATAGAGGCTTTATAAGGGCCATGGCTGATGCAACTGTTATTGTATGTTCCCGCTCCTTGTCTCTCTCACTCAATTCGTTATCTTGCAACAGAATTGAGCACAATGACTCTCCAGTACAGTTTCAGCTATGTGCATGACATAGCCCCTAAACTGTTAGATGAAATGTCAGTGTATATGTTTTTTTCTCCTTGTTTCTTTTCTTGTCCGTCTAGCTCTCCGTTCAAGTTTTGCCACCTTTGACTGCTTACTTATGGTCATGAAGATGAAGTTTCATGATGAGTCATTTTCTGGAATTGGGTGTTCAAAAAGTATATATTAAATGCCTTTCTTAAAAAAACTGACAATGTAAATGGACACAAAATGTTGAAAGGGTTTGGAACATGAAAAATGGTGGAAACTTTATGCCAAACTATGAAACTTAGACCGTTGATTGTGTCCATAACTTTTTCCTTTTTTGCCTTCTAAATCATACACATTCGGACATTTTACGTTTGTCTATGAAGTTCTTTTTCTTCTGATTTGACATGTGAAAACCACATCTTAGTTTAGGAGGCAACGTCACTTGCCTAGACAAGCAAAACCATGTGGGCTAGTCATTGCGGCCCACCCTGCTACGTGCCACCCATGGAGCATGTTGAATTTATAAAAAATAGCTTAATATTCTCGAAAGACTCAAACGCTATTTGGATAGCATAAAAAGTTAGGGAGGGATCAAACCAAGTTATATATGCCCGCATGGTGCATGAAAATTTCATGCACGTCGGCTAATTGTCATGTGTCATGCAGAAGTGAATCAGAAGCCGAGTCGGCATGGTGAATCAGCGGCAGACGGTAGGAATGATTGCAATAGTCCATACATTAAGGCGGTTATGACTAATATACCCATTCAAGCGGCAAACTCGTTTTTCGAACAGAGCAACCAAAGGCGGTAAAGGTTCGCAAGAACGAGTTTTTCATAACCTGCTTCACAGGTTCGCAGCAGAGGGAGTGGTTCTCGTCATCACGGAAGAGGGGGCAAAAAGTTGTTGGTCGATGAAGCAAGCAGAGTCGTCAAGGAAGAGGGAGCGGAAGGTCGTCGGTAGCGCGACGGCCGACGAGGCAGTAAAGGTTGGCAGCAGAGCAAGCGGAGTCTATTTCATTCTGATTGGTCTTACCCCTTTCGTTAGCTCATACCCCTTCGGTAAGCCAGATGTTGCAGGACGCATTATAACTTGGTCCCGATGCGTTATTTGGTCCCTCCTGTTTCACTATCTCATATCCCTTTGTTTATTTCAGATGCTATACACGCGTTGTTATCTTATGCCCCTTTGGTTATCTTAGATGAGTTATTTGTTTCCTTTTGTTTTGTTATCTCATTGTCACATACTTCTATGTTTATACCCCACTCTATAGAGGCGCCGTTATCTTACACCTATTTTGTTATTGCCGCTGCCTTTCAGTTATCTCATTACCTCATATCCATGTATTTATCTTCTTCTCTATAGACGCGTTATTAACTTATACCCATTTCATTATCGTGGACGTGTTATTTGATCACTCCTATTTTGTTATCTCATTTTGCTGGGAGATCCCATATCATTAATAAAACATTACTTACACAAGAAATAGAGGGACAAGCGAAAGAGAGGAATGGTACCAAAAAAGTAAAGAGGTTGTTTCAAAGACACTAAACAAGGCCTTAAACAATCCCAACCTGGGAATATTCAAAATCCATTTCAGCAGGCAGTTCTGCCCATTCAAGGCTCCTCCTAGCCCATGTTGATCAACATGTAACCTGTAGCATGCAACAGCTAGGATGGGTTCAAACAAAGATGGTTCTGAATTGGACACATTTGGGCCCTCATTCCTAGCATTGGAAGTCATTATGCTGATTTTAATTTGAGTGTCTCTTTCAAAAACTTTGATGATCCATTCAATAAGAAGCAAGGCCAAAGAGGTGCTTCTTTCCCCAGTTTCCATCTTAACTCCCACATATTTTGGCTCATTCAACCCTTTCTTGATCATAAGAGCAGTTTTTTGTGAAGCTCTTATACTTGAGGGTAACCACCTAAATCGTCTCTGCTCCTTGCTAGCATGGGTCAAGGTGCTACCAGTGGGGATCATTTCTATTTCCATCTGCATTTGCTTAAGAAATATTTTTTATGGAAACCCTCTACATGCATGATTTTGTTATTTATTAAGGCTTTCTCCTTACTAGTGATCCCATTTCAAATTTGACAATAAGGTCCAAATAACGATGTCTGATTGGGTTCCACCTTAAGAACCAACCACCATTCCAGTCCATGCTTAAAATTGGTCAAGGGTTGTCTAAGAATACCAGTTTCAACATAACAGATGAGCTTGAGGTTTCTCCTTCTGCCTTGCATCGAGAACATCTAAGAGCAATCCGTTATCCAACTTCGTTTATTAAGTGAGTAGGCGATCTTCAACTGCAAGAAAAAAGGCACGAGGAAGCTCTAGATGGAATATCTAAATGCCAAGTGTTGGTTTGCTATGTCTCCATCAAGGAACGACTGACTCAAGTGGTTCCATATGGCCCTCTATCAATTTCTAGTTGTGCATTTCCTCACACTACAACATCTTCTCTATCTAGCAGGATGTAGGCAAGTAGCTCCGGTCGGGGAAGCCTTAAGCCTACCACTCTAGGCCTTCTATGGTACATAATGCTTCTTCCACAGTCTAGGTAATGAATTTTCTAACCTTATCGTAGTCCTCATAACTGATTTGATGAATGAGAATATCCTGGAACCTCACATTTCTGCCATCTTTAATCTTCCAAGAAATACCCGTATACTGCGTCCCGACCCCAGACAATTCCTTTCAAGATGTTAGAATTTGAAGCCTTGGTCCTGCATGTCCATAAACCGTTGCAACAAAGGTATTCATGTGAGTCAAAATTGCCTTCCTGACTCATTCTAACAGAATGCAATGCCAAACAAGTTCCCCAAATGGCCCCTCAGGTCTTCCAGGTTCACGTCCCTTATATAATCCGGACAAAGGCTGCTTGGGGGTTAGGCCCCCATCCTTTTATTTCAACAAAATAAGATGTATATACAACAAAAATTGGTCCAGGAGGACCTCATCATCTATGATTTGTTTCTTTAAATGGATCCCACATGTCGTCTGTGGGAGTCCATTTGGTATACATGCCATTGTCCGGAATGGACATCAAAAGGTTGGTGGCTTCAGCAAGAGGCCATCTCCTGCAAAAAACAATCCTATTGAGAAGACTGCTGAACATAGGGTTAGTGTCAGTGGTGCGCCTGCCAGTTAGGGCGCTGTGGTAGTGCTGCTTCCAATCGCCACTGTTGGCCAGAATATATATATGCCCTTGATTGTCTTCTAAGTTAACCAGGTACCCGATGCATTCCATAAGTATCTCAGTCTCCCACCATTCAGAAATGTTGCCAAACCAACAGGCTAGACCGTGGCGAAACCGACCCGCTGTGTCTCTAACAAGGCCTGCGACCCCTTTTTTGGCAGCCATAAACAGGGAGGTAATGCTGATTTCCACCCATGTATCTGCTCGGTTTACTCCATTGTTCCATAAGATTCCCGTGCATAACCAGTTTTGAGTTTTAACTCGTTGCGATATAGTCCACTGATACGTCCACCAATGCTCGCAGCAGTGTGACCAGAAAATTTTTGCCACGTTGCCGATAGTAATGTCTCCTCTATGCTTAAACTGGTTGCGTGTTTTCCAAATGAACCAAATTCCCAAATGGAAGCTATCTTTCCAACATTTATCCAAGGTTTTGTCTTTGAAGCCTTGCTTGTGCCACTTGATGAGTCCTTGCTTTAGGGATTGAGGGCTCCAATTCCATGGAGCAGTGCGCCCAAACTTGCCATAGATGCAAGCCCAAATGGGTCTAGCACCCTTGCAATCAAAGAAAAGGTGTGAAATATCTTCACTCGCCTGCTTCCAAATATAACACCTTGATGCTAGATGTCGGCCTTGCTTTTTCACTAACTTGTCCGTTGGAATGCGGCCAGCACATCCTAAGTACACCACCCAGACAGCCCTAGGGAGTCGTCTTCCTTTCCACACTAGCATATTATCGTTGGACTCAATGCCTTTCTTACGTATTTGTTGCCAAATGTCGCGCCTTGTGATCTCCCCTTTATTATCATTCCTCCAAGTAAGAACATCCAACTGTTCCACCTGAATCGTAGGCAAGGAGGCATGAATGTTAAGACTGGTAAGGAAGCCTCTAATGTACTCCCCGTTCGTCTCGATGATCTCTTTGACTGAACACGGGATACAGTCTTGGACGAGGTGAAGGTGAGATATGGGGATCTTGTCTATCAGTCGATCAGCCCCCCAATGATCTGTCCAAAATTTTGCCAAGGCACCATTCCCTATTCTCCAGCCGACTTGCTCTTTCACCTTGCACCATGACCGCAACGCCATACGCCAAGCTCTGGACACCCTTTTCCCCCTCAAACTACTGTCGAGCAGTCCCTTGCGCTCACAGTATCGCCCTTTAACAAGGGTAGCCCAAGGGGAGGCCTGCTGCGACACTCGGTAAACTAGAAAAGCCAGGTTGGCCATATTAGTTTCCTTGATATCTTTGAGGCCAACGCCTCCCTCTGACATGGGGAGACAGAGAGTTGACCAACTAATGCGATGATAATTCTTACGATCTGCCATATCTCCCCACAGAAAATCAGCTGCCATCTTGTTCAATTGTTTGCAAGTTGCCGCAGGAAGATTAGTAACTAGGCTCTAATAGCTAGGCATTGCGGAAAGAACATGTTTGATTAAACATAGACGGCCTGCAAACGAGAGGCATTTTTGTTTCCATAGTGCAAGCTTTTGGGAGGACCGAAGGATTAGCTGTCTGCATTGCACCTCTGACAAGGCACTCGTCTGAAGGGGAATACCAAGATATGTGGTGGGGAGGGCCCCTTGACGCCAGCCCATTTCATGCTCAATGCGATTTATCACTTGGCTGTCCATATTGAATGGGAGGATAGTACTTTTGGCAGTATTCATAACCAGGCCAGAGCATGAGGCGAACTCATCAAGACAGACTTTCAATTGGCGTAAGTTTTGTAACCTTCCGTCCATGAAGAAAATAATATCGTCCGCATAGAGCGTGGAAGAAGGGGGGGTAAGTCCAGCCCCCATAGGCGGGATTTTTATTTGCCGGCTATTGATTTGCGCTTGGATGCTGCGAGTGAGCATCTCCATGACTGATATAAACAGGTAGGGAGAGAGGGGATCGCCTTGCCTAAGACCTCTCTTGTGTTCAAACCACCCCCCTTCCTTGCCATTGATGAGAAGAGCCGATTTGACTGTGGTGACAATAGTCATGACTTTTTGAATCCATAATTCGTGAAAGCCTAGGTGGCAGAGGGCAGCCTTCAGAAAGTCCCAGTTGACTCTGTCATAAGCCTTGCTTAAATCAATCTTAACACAAGCCGCTTGCTTCTTACTATTTTGAAAGACATGAACAATTTCCTGGCTAAGGAGAAAGTTGTCTTGGATGCATCTTCCCTGTAAGAAGGCGCTTTGATTGTTGGATATGATCTTGTTGTAGACACACCCTTGGTGCATGAAAATTTCATGCATGTCGTCTATCTATCTGCTACGTGTTGTGCAGAGTTCGAACCAATGCTCCATTTGGGTTCATCGCGCGGAAGCCGAATCAGTGGCTGGAGTTGATAGACAAGAATGCCCTAAGGGGAAAGGCGGGAACTATTGTGTCAATCCATATGTTAAGGTCGTTATGACCGATATACTTCTCTTAGCTGCAAAGAAGATGCTTTATTTTTTTGATAGAGTGAGAAGAGGTGGTAAAGGTCATCGACCAGAGTACAGCTAACTGAGTCGTTAAGGAAGAGGGAGAAGAGTAGAGCGAGCAGAGTCGTTAAGGAAGAGAGAGTGGTAAAGGTCGTCGGTCGAAACAGAGCAAGTGGAGTCATCAACGAAGAGGGAGTGGAGGTAGTAAAGGTCGTCTGTCAGAGTAGAGTGGTAGGAGTCATCAAGGAAGAGGAGTGGAGGCTGTAAAGGTCAGCTATCGGAACAAAGTGAGTACAGTCCACCAGCCGGAGAAAGCATCAGCGGTGACAGATTTAGGCGATCTTTGATAACACGTGCTATAGCGTCTAAGGTAACAAGGGGTTCATTATCTCAAATGTTATTGGACGTGTTACTTTAGACGGTACAATGTCTATGACAATAACGGGTTCGTTATCTTAGAAGCTATCTAAGATAATGAAGGGGTTGGTTATCTCAGACACTATACTATCTTCGATAAATAAGATGATGAACCAATTCATAGCGTCTGAGATAACAAAACCCCTTCATTTGAGATAACGAACACCTCATTTGAGATAACGAAGGTGTTCGTTATCTTAGATGATATAGTACGTGTTATAAAAAACAACTGCTTTGTTGTCTTTGATAGCGCATGCTATAATATCTATCTTTCCTTATCTTATATGTTATAGTGGCATGTATTATCGAAGACAGTCATTCAAGAGAATATCACATAGACTGCCCATTGTACAACATCTACTGGTGTGAAGTTGAAGAACATGTTACACCCAACATAAAGAACTTGGTAAGAGATGGATTGATAGGTGTGAAAAATCAACCGGTAGAATTGATAGAGGGTAGGAAAGCTAAAGTTGTTGTTGCAACGAAGGTGGAAAAGGAGAATAAAGGGAAAAATTAAAATAAGGAGGAGCAAGTTGTCCAAGCAGTCAATGTAAAAGATCTTCCTCGTTGTCAAGGAGGAATCAGTGGAAATCATATCCACGAAACTTGGCAAGAAGAAAACGTCAATGGAGGAGCGACTCAACTAAGGAAAGAAAGTTTGAATTCAAACTTTCATTCCTCTTCTTCTCCATCGTTATGTCTTGGTGTACTTCCATACTTAGTCTACAAGTTGTAATTATCCTAGATTCTGTAACGTGTTGTATTGTTTTCATATCTTGTAACGTGCTACACTTCACACTATATAAAGAGAAGAAATCCCTTGCATAAGTGTGCAAGAGAGTTAGCCATTCTATTGTGAAAGCATTCTCTCTCTCTCTCTCTCTCTCTCTCTCTCTCTCTCTCTAGTTTCTATTCTCTTTCATGGTATCAGAGCTTTAGGTTCTCTGTTATCGCTTGTCTGCAACCAGCACTTGCTGTGGTTCTGTTTGCATCTCCCCTTTCGTGTCCAACTCTCCACCGGTCTGCCCTGTTCTGTTTTTGAACAGGGCTGTGATAACTAGGAGTAGAAAATCGGGGTGCGATTTTCCAAAAGAGCTTGGATTGATCTGATTTTTGGAGCGTCCTTTCCTCAGGCCTCCAGCTACCTACAGCCCAAATTTCAGGGCAAACTGACCATCAGTTGATTTTCTACGAATTTTTTAAGGTGGCTGTATCATGATCATATACCACCTATGATAACCTGGAGTAGAAAATTGGGGCACGATTTTTGAGGAGAGCTCGGATTGATCTGATTTTTGGAGTGTCCCTTCCTCCGTGCTCTAGCCTACAGTCCAAATTTCAGGGTAAACAGACCATCAGTAGATTTTCTACGAATTTTTGAAGGCGGCTGTATCCTGATCATTTTATGAATTTTCCAAGCCACTGTCGTATTCTTGCCACTAACCACATGGCATTGTCCTCGTCAATCGCAAGCCTCGTCTCTGTGAAGTTAAACAGAGATAACTATTTGCTGTGGAGGAGCCAATTTGAGTTTGTGATGATATCTCAAGATTTGATAAAGTTTGTTGATGGATCTAGTGAAGCTCCATCAGAAATGATTCTAAGAAATGGCAAAGATGAACTCAATCCTGAGTTCACCGCATGGAAAAAATCAGACCAATTGGTTTTGAGCTGTATCAAAGCCACTGTTTCCGAAGTTGTCCTCGGTCCAATAATTAGGACTCACTCAGCACGAGAAGCCTGGGTGGCGCTGGAAAAACCACTACGAGTCATGTTATTGAATAAAGAATTGATGTTCATCAAGAAAGGTACCTCAGATATGACCTCTTACTTGCATAAAGTTAAGTTTTTAGTTGATTCTCTTGATGCAGCTGGCTGTCATATGCCAAATGAAGACTTAGTTCAAATCATACTTAATGGTCTTCCATCAAAGTATGAAAGTTTGATCACTTCCGTAGTCACGTCCTCGACAAAATTGCTTAGTTTTGCCGAGCTCTATGATCTTTTATTGAATCAAGAAACACGTCTTCAATTTATGAAAAATAATGTTACTGAGTCACCTATGGAAAGGCAAGTTACTATAACAGCCTTCAACACCATTCGAGGCCGCGGACGTGGGCGTGGTCGAGGCTATTATCAAGGAAGAGGAGGTCGTGGTAGAAACCAGTCTCTTCAGCTAGCCCAAAATCAATTCAATAGTCATCAAATGATTGGTTTTCAGCTGAATAATGCTTCACAGCAGCATCACCAGCAAACTACCCTGCCATCCAAGAAGATCATCAAGTGCCAATACTGTGGCCGTAAGGGTCACACAGCCATGACGTGCTGGGATATCAATCCTCGCGCATTCTCAGCCTTAACATTACAAGAATCAGGTGATGAATATTGGTATCCAGACACGGGGGCAACCAACAATATTGTCGCTAGTGACAAAAATCTGGAGAACAAGCAAACGTACTCAGGCTCCGAATCTGTGATGGTTGGAAACGGTAAGTGCCTGCCTATTTCTCACGTAGGGGACTTACAAGTTAATATTCAAGGGACTGATTTCATTCTGAAAAATAGTTTACATGTTCCTAAGATAGCACACAATTTAATTTCTGTGGGTCGGTTTACATTTGACAACGATTGCATTTTTGAATTTACTCCATCTGAATTTGTGATCAAGGACCTCAAGACAGGAACAATACTTCTTCGAGGACCGAAAACTAGTAATGGTCTTTATCTAGTTCAAGTAAAGACCAGATCTAGTGATGACATCAAGAAAGCGTGTGTGGCTCAACAAATAAAGAAGGTTCGAGGGTCGTATGAGGAATGGCATTGGCGACTCGAACATGCAAATAGGAACATAGTATCTTTGCTTAATGCTCTCAGTTACATCTCAATAAGCAGTCCTATTCCGAAAAAGGTGTGTGAACATTGTTTAATCGGAAAGGCGCATAAGTTGCAGTTTCCTTTGTCGTCCTTTCATGCTACTAAACCTCTTGAACTTCTTCACATGGATGTTTGGGGACCAGCCCCGGTGGAGTCCAACGATGGTTTTAAGTATTTTCTCTTGATTATTGATAATTATTTCCGCTTTACTTGGTTGTTTCCACTGAAAAATAAAAACGACGTATATCAGTTTTTCATCAATTTCAAAACTCTTGTGGAAAATCAATTGGGAACCACCATCAAAACTGTTCAATCAGACAATGGAGGGGAATTTTGCAATAAAATTCTTGAAAACGAGTTGGAAAACCTGGGAATTATGCATCGTTTTTCATGCCCATATACACCCAAACAAAATGGGATTGTAGAAAGGAAAAATCGACATGTAGTTGAGACCGGATTAAGTATGCTTCATGATGCTCAACTTCACCATCGGTTTTGGGTGGAAGCCTTTAGAACGGCAGTCTATATAATCAATCAGCTACCTACTCTCAAACTAGATCGGAAATCACTGTTTCAAATGATATTCAATCAAGTTCCTGATTATAGCTTTCTTCGAGTGTTTGGATCCAAATGCTATCCATTATTGACGTTGAGTAATGACAACAAGTTTCAGCCTAAGACAACTCCATGCATTTTTATTGGATATGAGAGTCAACATAAGGGATATGTATGTCTATATCCTAAATCAAGGCGAATGATTATTTCTCGACATGTTATTTTTGACGAGCACTCTAGAGGCTCCAGCAACACCATTGATGTTTCGCTTCAAGAGGCTGATATACAACAGTGGTCTTCACAATTTCATTGTCAGTGCAATATAACAAACCCAGGACAAAACACAATGAGCGACTCTCATACAAAATGTGTCGTCATCCATCCAGAAATCAATATAGAGAGAGAACCAAGTGAGGTTCAGACCGAAGTGATCCAAACTCAACTAGACGTACCACATGTTGTTGTTATTCCAGATCAACCATCCACAAGGGGAAGCCAAGACATCATCACCCCTACCCAACAGTCATTAACACACTCACATAGAATGGTCACCCATTCTATAACAGGTGTGTCGTCTCATTCACATCAAATGGTCACTCGTTCTATGACAGGTTCTCTCAAACCCAAGACGTTCTCCGCTCAAACAAAGGGGGCAGTAGAACAGGAGCCAGCCACATTCAAGGAAGCCAGCAGTGTTACTCACTGGATTAACGCTATGCAACAAGAGATAAATGCGCTGCATAAAAATCAAACCTGGAATCTAGTTCCACAACGACCAGAGTATAATATTGTTGATACTAAATGGATATACAAGATCAAACGGAGTGCTGATGGTTCCATTTCAAGGTATAAGGCACGTCTGGTTGCTCGAGGATTCTTACAAGAAGCTGGGATAGACTATTTGGAGACTTTCAGTCCCACGGTTAAGCCCACAACAATTCGTGTCATTCTCACTATCGTTGTACAACATGCATAGTCTCTTCGCCAGCTCGACTTTGATAATGCATTCCTAAATGGCATTCTTAATGAAGACGTATATATCGCCCAACCAGAAGGGTTTGAAGATCCACGTTTCCTGTCTCATGTTTGCAAGCTCAACAAAGCGTTGTATGGATTGAAGAAGGCTCCTCGAGCATGGTATCAACGCCTTGAGTACTTTTCTCAGTGACATTGGCTTTCAGGTATCTCAATTAGATGTGTCTCTATTTATTTTCCACCAAGAATGTGAAAAGATATATATCTTAGTTTATGTTGATGATGTTATAATCACTGGATCGTCCGATGCTCTCATAAATCATACTCTTGCCAAACTTCGGGCATCTTTTTCAGTCAAGGACTTGAGTGATTTATCATATTTTCTTGGCATAGAGGTGACTAGGCATCCCGACTGTTTGGTTCTTCGGTAAGGAGCCTATCTTAACAATATATTACAGAAAGCTCACATGACCAATGCCAAGCCTGTCCAAACCCCTATGTCAACCGGTCATGTTTCGGGGTCTAGCGCTCTGTTCTCGGATCCTACTCTCTATCGGAGCGTGGTGGGAGCATTACAATATCTCACCCTCACACGTCCGGATGTAGCATTTGCAGTAAATCGAGCATGTCAATACATGCATCAACCCTTAGAATTCCATTGGAGGCTCATCAAGCGCAATCTCAGATATTTACAGGGCACAAGCCAACTTGGACTATGCATTCAAAAATCAGATCATCTTCACTTAAGCACATTTGCCGATGCCGAATGGGCTGGAAGTACTGAAGATAGAAAATCAACAGGTGGATGTGTAACATTCTTGGGTAATAATCTTATTTCTTGGGCATCTAAAAAGCAACGAACCGTGGCTCGTTCAAGTACAGAAGCTGAATATAAATCTCTTGCATGTGCTGCTGCAAAACACTTATGGCTGAAAGCCCTACTAATCGAGTTGGGCATATCATGCACATGAACTCCAACATTGTGGTGCGACAATATAGGTGCATTATACTTAGCAGCAAACCCTATCTTTCATGCTCGGACAAAGCACATCGAAGTTGATTTCCACTTTGTGCGAGATCATGTATCAAAGGGACATATCTCAATCAAATTTATTAGATCACCCGAGCAAATAGCAGATGGACTGACCAAACCTCTTGGATCTACTAAATTCAAAGAATTTAGAGACAAGCAGAGCATTGTCCCTGCCATGCTCAGCTTGAGGGAGCGTGTAACAGATCTTCCTCATTGTCAAGGAGGAATCAGTGGAAATCATATCCACTAAACTTGGCAAGAAGAAAACGTCAATG
Organism: Nymphaea thermarum; assembly: GCA_011799765.1. Taxonomy (NCBI): domain Eukaryota; kingdom Viridiplantae; phylum Streptophyta; class Magnoliopsida; order Nymphaeales; family Nymphaeaceae; genus Nymphaea; species Nymphaea thermarum. Next base: position 73,641 of record JAANDH010000872.1, read on the forward strand.
GAGGAGCTACTCAACTAAGGAAAGAAAGTTTGAATTCAAACTTTATTTCCTCTTCCTCTCCATCGCTATGTCTTGGTGTACTTCCATACTTAGTCTACAGGTTGTAATTATCCTAGATTCTGTAACGTGTTGTATTCTTTCCATATCTTGTAACGTCATACACTTCACACTATATAAAGAGAAGAAATCCCTTGCATAAGTGTGCAAGTGAGTTAGCCATTCTATTGTGAAATCATTCTCTCTCTCTCTCTCTCTCTCTCTCTCTCTCTCTCTCTCTCTCTCTCTCTCTCTCTCTCTCTCTCTCTCTCTCTCTCGTTTCTATTTTCTTTCAGTCAAGAAGACCAGTATGGAGGAGTTGAGACTTGAGAACGTGGAGGAGAATCAATTATTTGAAGAGTTGGAAGACCGGGAAGATGAAATGCAAAGAGCAGTGGTAGCAGATGATAAAAATATTGGGTTGTTGCAGGAAGGAGAGGAAGCAGTCGTGCAGCCAGCAATGGAAGGGGTGGAGGATATCCTCATCTGCCTGAGCAACACATTCTCAAGGAGAGAGGAAGTAGATGAAGAAGAAGTTGTGGGAGAGCAAATTAGACAAAGATATCAAGAAGAAAGCTCCACCACAAATTAGAGGTGCTAAGTAAAGAAAAACAAAGCAGCCTAATGTTGAAGTGGGGCAGGAAGGTGGGAAGAAAAGTTGATAAATGTATAACATCGATGTAAGTAGTCTGTGGTCTTCCCCTTATTGTCTGATAATGGATGTCTATTCAACTTTTTGTAATTTACCTTTGTCTGTTTTGATAATATCTTTGACATTGGTATGGTGTTATAGAAATGCAGGCGTTGCCAATGGCGGTCTGTCGCTAAAGGATATGAAATGCTCTCAGATTTCCAAAAAAAGACACTGGAGAAACTAAAATTCAAGGGCTTGCTTACCCATGGCTCCTTAGATATCTGATGGAGGTCCTTATCTGCCCTGGCTCAAAAGTCAAATCGGCTCAAAAGTCAAATCTTCGGACAAACACACTCATGTTTGATGAATTTGACATGATGATTACCCTGGAAGATGTTGTTAGGCTATTTGATTTGAAAATTCACAAACAACCTGTGCTAGGGACATCTAATTACACATTGAGAGGGAAGAGCAGCAATCTTCTAGGCTTGACAAAGTTTGTGTTCGAGAATGCTATTGGCTTCAAGGGAAGTTGATGTCGACCATTATGACAGTGCTATAACATAAATGACAACATGTAAAGCCTGATGCATCATCACAAGATGTGGACTAAGAAATGAGGTTTTTTTATTTTTACTTATTGCTCTTTGGTTTTGTTAGTGGTAATTCGAGCTCAAGAATAAGCTGGCACTACGCCCAGGAAGATTTGGACCAGGTGCATAGTTACGCATGGGGGTAAGTTGTGCGTGTACATTTGTATTGCCAACCAGAGTGATTGAAGAGTGGGAATGCATTTGTGGGAGGTTTCTGGTTGTTGATACAGGTATACATAGTGTATTCATCAAGTTATTTTATTGCAAAAAAGACTATCGCACATCTTGTCGTATCATTACTTGCTTTGTAGTTTTGGATGTGGGGGTACATACCTTCTCTTAGACCAACTGTGGACCCTCCATTTCTAGAGGCACGGCCATTACATGCACAGTTGAGGAGTATTACTCCCATAGGTTACCATGATCTAGATGCATCCTTGTCAATCATATTGAATCATCACATGGAATGTATTTAGTAAATTGTGTTTAATAGTTTGCTTGATAAAGATACTAAAATACTTATGAATTTCTTATCATTATATTTATATGTAGGCATGGCATATCATATGGTGTTAGAAAAGAGACCAATTGAAATATCGTAAAAGCATTTGAATTGTCATGCAACTGATTATTCTGCATGAATGAGGTAGAAATGCAACTTGACAACCGAGTCCTTATGTTACATGGTCTGGCCCAGTCGATTTTGCAGCCGCCCCATCTCTACACAAGAGTAAGGAATAAGACTACTTTGGGGACTAGAGTTGACTAAAAATCATTGTTTGAGAACAAGCTCCATAAACTAGTCTTGTTAAGGTTAAATGCCCATTGTTTAGGATAGCAAGAAGTTTGGACCAGGATATTGCCAGCTGTATTGAGATGTAATGCATCACCGCAACCCTAAAGCTCTTTGATCGAGTGGCCCCCTTGCCGATCACCATCCGCAGCAGTAGAAAATTCCCCACCTAGACCACCATTTTCACTTGGATGCACATCTTGTCCTATCATCATCATCACCACCGTCACAATCACCATCACCAACACGAACACCAACTCTTGCAACGGAGCATGGTTAGAGAGAGATCTAGAGCAAATGATACCATGATACTTTTGGTAGGAAGATCCATGACAAACAAGCCCACAAGCATGCAAAGACTGCAAGCCACCATCCTATCCTTATAGGAAAGACAGATTGGTTGTGACATTAAACATGTCGATAGGCATATTTTCATTTTCACTACAAAATCAGCACATTGAATTAGAATAAGTCAAAATCAAAATTTTATGAATAGAATGTGTTTTAATAAATGTATATTATTGATAACAAGAATCTTTGTTGGTGTGAAATACGATCGTGACAATGGTATGACGAATATGACTATTTGTTTGTAGTGTCAGATAACGACGGTCTATTTGTTGTGTTAGATAAGGAGTGCCTATTACTGGTGTGAGATAATGACTATCAAAAAATAGAAAGGACCTTCCATTAATGGTGTGAGATAGCGATTGCATGTTAATGGTGTGAGAAAGTGACTTGTTATTAGTGGATTTCGATAACGACTATTTAAAAATGATAAGAGCCATTGGTACATGGTGTGAAATGATGAATTCCTGTTAATGGTGTGAGATAATGGTATTACATAACAAATATGTTTGCTAATGGTGCGACATAAAGACTATATGTTAATAGTGCTTGATAACAAATGTCTATTAATGGTGTTAAATAATGAGTGTCTATTAGTAGTCTGAGACGACCACTATCTATTAGTGGTGTTAGATAATGGTTGTTTAAGAATGGTAAAGACCATCCATCCATAGTGTGAAGTAATAAATGTCTATTAATGGTGTGATATAACAACTATTTAAGAATAGTAAGGACCATCTGTCCATGGTATGAGAACGAATATCTATTAATGGTGTGAGATAAACATATTACATAATGAGTGTCTACCAATAGTGTGGGATAAAGACTATATGCTAATGATATTATATAACAAGTGTTTGTTAATGGTGTGAGATAACAACTGCATGTACCTTGTGTGAGATAACAACTATTTGACAATGGTGTGATCAATGTATGTTAATTGTCTGAGGTAACAACTATTTTTCAATGGTAGTAGTAACTACATTAGATGCAAAATACATTGTTCATGTCATTACTTTTTGTTTTCGTCTTCACTTTGTTAGACACAAAATACATTGTTCATGCTATTACTTTTTGTTATCTTCCTCATGTGTTTTCTATTTGCCACCTTCGATGTAACATAGTTCACAAAGTCATCACATTATCTTTTTTTTTGAGATGTAATATATCATCTTGTGAAGAAAACAACAACCTATTTGTGAACAAGAAAACAACATCCTGACATCCTGACTAAGGTGATTGATGTTTATCCACTACTTATATAGTCAAAAGCCGGTTCACGGTCTTGTAGTTTTTTAAGTGTATTTGATGACGAATACATGGTAATTGCATGCTTTGTTTTATTGGGGAGCTTTCCTTTTATGAAAAAAATGCCATTGAGCCATGTTGATCCTGCACTCACTCTCTAAGAATTCCTTTACGAACATCAAATTAAGATGTATCGGTCCATGTATGTCTAATGAATTGTGGTGTAAACAAAGCAGCCTTTTGCATGTCAAGCACATATAATACTCAATGATGGCACTCTTCCTACAATATAGGAAGCATGATTTTTAGTAAACAATGTTAGACATGAGTAGAGATGAAATGTGCGAGAATGTTTGGTGCATTTATTGGTAATCGGTCAAATACATACTGCTTCAAATGAGCTAAACATATTGTCGTTGGTAAGCATCTTTTTAGCAAGCATGAAACCAAAACTGAAGGCCATTCGTTGAATTGCGCTCTGTATAGCATGATACAAGATAGCAAGCAAACAATAAATGATTTGCAAAATGTAAAAAATCATGACAACATGACTGAGAATGCAATATTTTTCATTTGTTACTCTTTGTCACATTAACTCTCTTGTGTCGTACAAAACCTCTAAGGAGAAGACAGACTATAATTGATCCACCTACCATATTTCCTTATGGTATGAGGCTATAGAATACTTACAATGTAATGTAACTTATCCATTTGTTTGGGCTGAGAACATAGATAACCGCTGAGAACATCACTGAATAACTTTTGTTTCACCCACTTCATCGCCCTTACCTTTTCAAATGCCATAGTATGCTGGAGACACTCTTTTATCTATGAATATAGTTCAAATTCTTCCTGCCATGACCTATTCAATGCACTTGAGGCAACCGCATGATAATACATTGATTGATTACTACATTGCTATAGTAGAGCATGCGACACTACAATTCTTCGCAGCAGTACCTTGCCATTTGCAAAGCAACAATACACATGTGATAGTACAACAAATGTTCTTTGTGAATCGTTTTGTTGCAGTTATTGACGGCTTTAATTTAATGCAATTGGAGTAACCAATGACTTCATTTAATGTAGCTGAATGAGTGTGAGAGAATCAATATGTGTTGTAGTGTACTTTGCCAATTGCATTATAGTGGTATACACACGATGTAACACTAACAATGTTTTATATATGTTCTTAGATAAGGTTTTGTTTTGTTGCATTTATTGATGGCCGGTAGACTGTGATCAATGATAAATAACATCAATATAGCAATATATAGATCATGTCGAGTTATATGTTCGTAATAAAATCAATCTAATTAATCTTCATTAATAAATGTATTGAAATAACCTTCACATATAAGATTTAGACAATGATCAATGAGAAATAGCATAAACATAACAATTACATAGGCGATACAAAGTTATACATTCATAATCGAATCAATTGAATCAATATTCATTAACAAATGTGTTTAAATAACCTCTATATATAAAACATAGATGATGAACGATGATAAATAAGATCAACATAACAATTACATAGATGATACCAAGTTATACATTTGTAATCTAATCAATTGAATCGATGTTCATTAACTTGTGAGATAATGAATGTGTGTAAATAATATCCTCATATAAGACTTAGATGATATTTGATTATAAATAACATCAACATAACAATTACATAGATAATACCAAGTTATACATTTGTAATCAAATCGATCGAAACAATTACGTAGATAATAGAAGAGTTGAAGAAAGTCTGAGAAGTTGGTGTGGAACACATATGGTATCAAAAGATGGTACATTCATATTACATGCAGCACTATTATGGACCATTAATGATTTCCATGAGTATGCAAATATGTTAGGATGGAATACTAAATTTTACCTAGCTTGTCCTTGTTGTTAAAACTTGTTTTTATCATTAGATAGGCTCCATAAGCATTGTTATATGGTGCATAGATGGTGGCTGCAAATATCACATCAACATCGTTGAGATGCATGCTCTTTTGATGGTACTATCGAGGTGAGACATGCTCCTATTGATCTTTCTAGTTTGAGGTATCACATGAAGTTGAAAATATTAAGACTTTCTTTAGACAAAAGATTTTCATACAATCATAATTAGAGGAAGAAAAGTACACTCTTTCAACTGCCTTATCGGGAACATAACATATTGCGTCACAATGGATGTGTTGTACATAAAAAATAACATCTGTGATAACTTAATCGGTACACATTATATGCCTGACTTGATATCCAAACTATGTTGATAAGTCATTCCTTTTTCCTTGTGCAAGTTGAGGGCTATGATAAAAATACATTTGCCTCCAACTTACTTCTCAATGCACCAAAGTGAGAAAGTTGTTTTCTATAAAGTGTCGAAAAAAATAAAGTTCCAGATGGTTACTCTACAAATATCTATCGATGTGTGCGCATTAACAAAAACTTTCAGGACTTAAGTCTCATGACTGTCATGCCTTGATGCATTAGCTTCTTCCTTTGGCCCTATGGAGATCACTATAAAAAATTGTGAATTTAGTGATTATGTTGTTGTAGAGTTTCTTCAAGCAGTTGCACTCAAAAGTTTTGTAGGAGAATGAATTGCAAGACTTGGAAGAAAAAATTTCCATTACATTGTGCTACCTAGAAATGATATTCTCCCTTGCATTTTTTGATATCGTGGTACAATTGACAAATCGTTCAAAGTGCTCACCAAAACTAGAACTGAATGTCATTCTTCATATCACTCTGATAGTGATTGTTTCCGGATGTTCACTATGAGGGAGGCATTACTAAGCTGTCTAGTGCAATATCGATGAATGTCTCATATTGAAAGATACTATAGGTACTTTAGAAGTGTATTTTTATTTTTCTATAAATTGCTTATAGTTGATAATAATGATGTTGCATGATGATAGGTTTTAAGCAGGTTGAAAACATTTGTTCAAAATAAAAGTTGCCCATATGGTTCTATGCTAAAGGTTGCTGGCAAAAGAGTGCATAGAATTGTGTGTTTGATACTTGCACAATGTGGAAACACGATCGAATCATCCACACATAAATGATGACATTATTGTAAAAGTAAATGGAGAAATAACTACAGAATGGCGAAAGGGTCAAGTTTTGAGAAAGATTGATATTATTCTTTTAGATGACACTATATTGTGGCAGACACATCAATATATTCTTTTGGATGACAATATAAGTTTATAGTAGATGTTATTGTATTTCTAATGGTTGATACAGACAAAATATTAGAGAAACAAAAAGTAAATATCGTAGATTCACCATTCAAGAAGTTGAAAACATACATAAAATCCAAAGGTTGGTTTATGAAACATGTAAGTTTATAATAATCTCGTCTTACCATACTTTTTTATTGAAATTATTATTTTTTTAAACATTTATTATATTTTTAGATGCAAATGTTACTTCCATCTAATAAAAAAGTGATAGAAGAAACTAAATGGCTATTACATCGTCCTCAATTGTTGGCAAGAAGGTTCAAAGGATATCTCATAATGGGTATCAATTATATACAAAATAGAAAGAGTAATAGAAAAACCCAAAACAACGTTGTTGTACTTACTATAAATGTAACTATAAAAGTCGCTAAAGAAGAATATAATAGAAAAAGGCACTAAGGCCCCTCGAAAAGATATCAATCTTATTGAATTAATGTCAAATGGCTGTGTAAAGCAGCATAGTTTGTACAAGAGGCAGCTCAAGAATATATACAAGCAATAAGAGTGAAGGAGAGAAGGAAGAGAGGGTTGTTCTAGCTGTTGGAGGTTCCAACCGCTCATAAAAGAGCCATTGGAACTCCCAACGGCTAGAACAAAGGGGAAAAAAAGAAAAATAAAATAAAAATAAAAGAAAGAATAAAATACATAAAAAGAAAAATAAAATGTAAAACCTAACCTAGCTATGATATCAACAAGATATTTTATTTCCTAACACCCCCCCCCCTTTAAACTTACGGTGCTATCACCAAAAGTTTATCTAAAAGAAAGTTGAATCTGGGAGAACATAGAGGCTCCGTGAAGAAATCAGCGAGCTGGAACTTGGAGGAGACATATGGAAGTTTGATAGTCTTCTTCAAAAAACCTTCATGAACATAGAGACAATCCATCTATATATGCTTTGTTCGTTCATGAAATGTTTGATTCTTGGCAATGTAGATAGAACTCTTGTTGTCGCAACACAAATCAATAGGTTCTTCTATTCTTGTTCTCATATCAAGAAACATTTAACGAAGCCAGACAATTTCCATAGTTGTAGAAGTCATGGCTCGATATTCAGCTTCAGTAGAGGATAGAGTGACTTTTTGTTGTTTCTTGCACTTCCATGAGATGAGTGATTCCCTTAAAAAAACACAAAAACTAGTAGTTGAGTGTCTATCATTTGGATCTCCTCCCCAATCATCCCCAATCAACATCAGTATATGCAATCAAGTTTAAGGGGGAAGAGGAAGACATAAATACTCCCTTATCTAATGATACGAAGAACAACTCCCATATGAACGGTTGATGGAGCATATTGAAATTCACAGTATCAACTGCATGAGCAATGTCAGGCTGAGTGATGCTAAGATACCTTAAGAAACCCACAAGCTGTCGGTAAGGAGTGAGATTGGTAAGTGAAACTCTATCATCAATCTTCATTTTGTTTCCTACTGCTTCAGGAGTTTTTGTGACCTTATCATCTGTTATGCCTGATTTAGCAATGATCTCTGCAGCAAACTCAGTTTGTGACAAGAATATGCAACCTCAATACCTAAGAATACGTTAGAAAACCTAAATCTTTCATTTCAAAAGTTTTTTGTAGTAATTTCTTACATTCTCTAATACCTTCCTTATCACTACCTGTAATGATCATGTCGTCAACATACCGTAGGAGGATTATGATACCTGCAGTAGTATTCTTAACAAAGAAGGCAGTGTCAGTTAAACATGACTGAAATCCATAGTCAGAAATAACAGAGTAAAAACGGTCAAACCAAGCTTTAGGAGCTTGTTTGAGGCTATAAATAGCCTTCTTAAGTCTAAGGACATTTCCTTGAGGAACTGACAACCCTGGTGGTACTTCCATATAAATTTCTTCCATAAGATCTCCATTTAAAAAGACATTTTTAACGTCCATTTGGTAGATATTCTAGTTTTTAATAGATGTTAAAGCAATAAAGGTCCTAACAATAGTCATTCTACCTACAGGTGCAAAGGTTTCCTCATAGTAAATACCACATTTTTTAGTGTATCCTTTGGCAACAAGCCTTGCTTTATATCTTTTTAGAGATCCGTCACTTCTAGTTTTCACCTTGTAAAACCACTTGCATCCAATAGTCTTTTTTACTATAGGTAAGTCTTGTATTTCTCAAGTTTGGGTTTTTCTCAAGGTATCTAATTCTTCTGACATAGCATCTTCTATTGAATATATTTGGAGGATTCATTAAAAGTAGAATGTTCAAAGTGAGAGTAGCATTAATTCTAGCTCTATGAGTTGGGGTGAAAGTTTCATATGACACAAACCTATTGGGTTGTCTTCATCATCACATTGAGAGAGATACTTAAATAAAAGAGAATAATAATTGTTGTGTTGTGATTCTCTACAAGTTTTGAATCCATTTGCGTTTTCACAAAACTTTACATTTCTTGAAACTATGATCTTATTTTTTACTCGGTCATAACCTATGTCACCTGAGTGCGGGGTGCGGGTGCCGGCGCGGCACATCTCCAAAAATTTAGGTGCGGCGGTGTGGTGAGAGTATTTTATTATTTTTTAAATATAATAATATAAACCACAAAATTATTAAAATAATATTTCTGAATATGCAAGATTTCAACCATCAAAATATAGGAAAGAACTCATAGTCATCCAATTTCAGGAAGCCTATCAAAATAATATTTCTGAATCATAGTATCATAGTACCATGAAGGATGCAAATACAGCAAGTAAAACTTAAAAAGCAAATTTGTCAAGCAAATCGATCATATATACCATGGGTCATCAATTACACATTTATTTTGACAGGATAACCTTGAGTCGATCTGCAATCTGCATTAAAGTAACATTTCTTGCTCTTTATAATTGCACCTTGATCAATAATTTGAGCAGCATATTTTTCAGTTTTAATCTAATAAACAGGTAAGATACGCTTAGATTGTCTAAAGTATGTGAGAATACACATTAGACCAAAAGTAAATGTTTAGACAAACAAACTGTTGTCAACTTTCAACTACAAATTCTATGGCAGCAAGCCAGCAACCGTTTCATTTTAAGAATAGAAGACTGTGTGCACACACAAAAGAGAAAAAAGCCATTTTCTGAATTCATAATAGCAAATAACTAAGTTTAAAGTATATCAAAGGAAATCAACAATAGGTGGCCTTTGTGTCAAGTAAATCATAAATGTCTATTTTTCTCGACTATTCTGCAGGGTGTTTAACAGTTTAAGAATGTTACCCAAACGTCGCAGAGAGAAGGAGCACCGGAGCCGGGAGCACAGAGTTCCAAGCGTCGCCGTCGGTGAGGGAGAGCCGACCGTCGCCGTCGGTGCGTGAGACTGTGGAGGGAGAAAAGAGAACAGAGAAGAAGGCTGAAGAAGAGTGAAGAAAGAAGAGTCGATGTCGAAGAGAAGCCCAGCCAGCGTGCCCTAAACCCCAAAGGATGGCACACAGTGTGACTGTGCACATACAAAAGAGAAAAAAAGCCTTTTTCTGAATTCGTAATAGCAAATAACTAAGTTTAAAGTATATCAAAGGAAATCAACAATACATTGGTGGCCTTTGTGTCAACTAAATCATAAATGTCTATTTTTCTCGACTATTCTGCAGGGTGTTTAACAGTTTAAGAATGTTACCCAAACGTCGCAGAGAGAAGGAGCACCGGAGCCGGGAGCACAGAGTTCCGAGCGTCGCCGTCGGTGAGGGAGAGCCGACCATTGCCGTCGGTGAGGGAGAGCCGACCTTCGCCGTCGACCGTCGCCGTCGGTGAGGGAGAGCCGACCGTCGCCGTCGGTGAGGGAGAGCCGATCGTCGCCGTCGGTGCGTGAGACTGTGGAGGGAGAAAAGAGAACAGAGAAGAAGGCTGAAGAAGAGTGAAGAAAGAAGAGTTGATGTCGAAGAGAAGCCCAGCCAGCGGGCCCTAAACCCCAAAGTTAAAATCTTGTAAAAATTAAAAAATGCCCAAAATTTGGACGGAAAAGGGCATTCGAGGTTTGACCGCACCCGACTCGTGTTTGACACGAGTCGGGTGCGCGCCCAAAACTGGACGAAGTCAGTCAGGTGTGGCTGACCGCACCTGACTCGCGTTGACCCTTCTGGGTGCGCACCAAACACGAGTCGGGTGCGCGCCCAAAACTGGACGAAGTCAGTCAGGTGTGGCTGACCGCACCTGACTCGCGTTGACCCTTCTGGGTGCGCACCTGGCGCGCACCCGCATCGCGTCGACGCGGGTGCTGGTCCTATTTGGGCGCACCTAGGTATCATAGGTCATAACATTTGTATCCTTTTTGTGTTTCAAAATAACAAATGAAAACACACTCAATAACCTTTGAACTTATTTTATTAGTCTTGTCATTAAGAACAAAACATTTGCAAGCAAAAACATGAAGCCTTTTGAAATCAGGTTCATATTTGAATAATTTTTCAAAAGGGTTGTATTATTTAAAGTTTTTGAAGGCATTCTATTTATGAGATATACAAAGGTTAGGTTCAGACTAAAAGTTTTTAGGCACATTTTTGACAATAAGAAGAGTTCTAGTTGTTTCAATTATTTGCCTATGTTTTCTTTCAGAAAGTCCATTTTGTTGAGGTGTTCTTGGACAAGATTTTTGATGGACTATTTCATAGTTTTCTAAATATCTTTTGAACTCATTTGAAATGTATTCACCTCTAAAATCAGTCCTTAAAATTTTTTATTTAGCATTAAACTGTGTTTGTACTAAGTTGTGAACATTTTTGAACATGTTAAAAACCTCATATTTGTATCTTAAGAAATATATCCAACAATATCTAGTGAAATCATCAACAAATATCACATAATACGATAGCCCTCCTTTTGACATGATAAGAGAGGGTCCCCACACATCGGAATGAACAAGTTCAAAAGAAAAAAAGCAAAAGAAGCTTCTTTGTCCAAAAGAAGGCTTTCATTTTCCCTTGTATACAATCATTACATTTGAAATTCTCAATACAAACGTCCTTAGTGTGACTCATCATAGACAATTTTTTAATGTTTGGATGACCTAATCTTTGATGCCAAACATTGATATCCACATTTTTCACATAGTGCAAAACTTTTCCTTGGGGATGCATAAATTGTCCATGTAGTAAATGTCTCCTTTTCTAAAACCTTCTCTAATCATTCTCCCGGTTTAGTGATCCTGCACCAAGCATTTATCTGATGAGAAAATAATGTCAAAACCAAGATCTGAAATTTGAGATACAGAAAGTAAGTTAAGATTAAGTAGGGACATAATTAACTTTTAGAACAAAGAACTTTTTGTTTTTCAAAATCCCTAATCCCCTTAACATTCAAAGATGTTCTATCGTCGGTAACTACATTAGATTCTTTTCTTCTTGTTCAAAATTGGTCAAAGATGATATATTTGGTATCATATGAAAAGAAGCACCAGAATCTAAAAGCCAAGGAAACATATCGGGAGTGTTGGAGGTGGATGTCGTTGTTGCTAGTGCTCCGGGATTCGACTCTTTGATCTTAGGTTGAAGCACCGAAATGATTTGATTCAACGTTGTGGAAATTGTTTCGATCACATCCTTCATTTGCAACATTTGCAACCATCCTTTGGTCAAATTGTCTATTGTATTGCTCATCTTGTGAATATGAAGTTCCACTTCCACGGTTGTGTTGCCCTCCTTGAGGATATGAAGTTCCTCCTTTAAAAAGATTCCCTCCATAGTTTCGTGGTTGTCCTTCATTGTTATTCAACTTTGGACAACTAGGTCTAATGTGACCCGGTTCTTGACAAAAGTGGCAAACAACCTTAAATTCCCCTCTATTTTGGTTTTTAAAGTGAGGTGGTTTAAAGGATTTGATGTTGTTCCCGGGTCTAGAGGCGGCTAAAATTGTTTCTTCTTCTTGTTTGGAAATAAAAACATTATCCAATTCTTTGGATAATTTCATTCCAGTTCTCTCACCGCTTAACTTCGTAAGAAGTTCATGAATGGGTGAATGAGAGGCTAAAGAAAGTAAGGCTGACCTAATTTGTTCAAATTCGGGTTGTAGACCTTGAAGAAATTGAAAAAACCTAAAATTCATCGACTTTTTCTCTTCTAATCTCATGACACTTACAATCCAATCCTAGTTTGGGAGTAAGTTGATCCAACTCATTCCATACACTAGACATTTCCATAAAATAATCTCTAACATTATTCTCATCTTATTTGATACTTTAGGCTTTTTGAATCAAGAGATATTTCGGGCCATATCTTTAGGATAAACATTCCCTTGAGATATTCTCAAACTTCATTTGCTTTTTCATAATACATGAAATTTTGGGCAATTCTAGGTTCTATACTTCCGTAAATTCATTTTTTAATTCTAGAGTTTTTGGCCTCCAAATCATCTAATTTTTTATAGTATTTATCCATGGCATTTTGCCTCTCTTCTTCATTCAAATCTTTCTCAACTCCATTTTCAATTTTGGTCAACTTGAGAGAAGGACAGGTAGACGTACCTCTTATGAAACCCCATAAATATTTTCCTTTGATATGCATATCCGAGCATTTTGCCCATAGAGTGTAGTTGGTTCCATCAATCTTGTACGGAGCATGATAACTTCCTCCTTCGATCGAGACTTTGGAATCCTCCATAAGAGCAAGATTTTAAGTAACAATCTCCAAGAGAAACAAAGAGAAAGTCCTAAAAATTTCACCAAACAGTTGGTGAGAAACAACAAGAAGGTCTTCAAAAAATGACGATTAGCAGCAATGGCCTCGTCTGAAATTTTTCGTCAACAATCCAGTGGCATAAACAGTAAAAAAATAACTTCTAAAAGCTCTCCAACATGCAGCCCAATGACTCTGATACCATATAAATGTGACTATAAAAGTCACTAAAGAAGAATATGATATAAAAATGCACTAAGGCCACTTGAAAAGATATCAATCTTATTGAATGAATGTCAAATGATTGTGTAAACAACATAGTTTGTACAAGAGGCAGCTCAAGAATATATACAAGCAATAAGAATGAAGGAGAGAAGGAAGAGAGGGCTGTTCTAGCCATTGGAATGAGCCGTTGGAACTCCCAACAGCTAGAACAAAGGGGAAACAAAAAAGAAAAAGAAAAGAAAGAATAAAATACATAAAAACAAAAATAAAATGTAAAAAATGTAAAACCTAACCTAGGTATGATATCAACAAGATATCTTATTTTCGAACACTTACATCAAGTTTCTCGAGTACTAGAGATATCTGGCCTAGAAGAAAAAATGTAACTTATTATGTCGTCATTGAAAATATTATTGAGCTGCAATATTATGGAGAGTTTAGATTTGTATTGTTCAAACGTGAATGGTTTGATTGTCTTGGGTTGCAAGGCCGGCGAAAAACAAGTTTGGTTTCACACTCATTAATTGTAATCACAGATGCATGTATGATGAGCCTTCATGATCCTTTAGATAATGATTGAAAAGTTGTTGTCAAGACAAAACCAAGAGATTTGTTTGCAATGAATGAAGAAGGTAGAGACATAAATGTTGAAGATTTTGAAATATATTGGGACTTTGAAAACAATGTCAAAATTGATGAAGACAGCAACATGGGTTGGGTTACGGCAGATAGGAATGTGACTACGATTAGCATGAATGTACTTGAAAAGGAAAGACCAAGAGAAGAAGATGAAGTTGATAGCTCATTAAATGTAGACTTTCACTTTTCTGCTATGTCTGTTTTGTTAGTGGTCACACATGCAAACAACCATACATTGTTGTTTTCTTCTTCACCTTTTTCGATATATTACACATTATTTTTAATGCATTCTGATATTGTGATTTTGAATATAGAATTTAAACATTGCTTAAACTCTTGATTACATATAGAACTATTGTAATATTGCATAGGGAATTCGATTATTATTATTATTATTATTTAAAGGAGGGATAGTCAAGTTACTCCAAATTGACTGAACAAAGTTCTTGTTCATGAAGCAACCATGTTTTTAGATTCTCTTATAAATTAGTAGCTAGTTTCTCGTATGTTTATGTTTTTCTCTTCACCTTAATCAGATCAATACATCAGATTGAGTTCCTATGAGGTTAGAATATAATGGGTCCTTGTCTAAAGGATTTTTATCAGACAAATGTATGCTATGATATGATCTTGTTAATGCTAACAAAATTACACCGTCAACTAGATTTACCTGTATAACTTATTGAATTTACTTGTGTTTTTGTTGCTCTATCGTGTGTTCGACTATGATCAAGTGCTTATAACTTGCTTCTTGGGTTGGGTAAGGTGGATTGCTATGTCCATCTAGGCTATCTAGGTTTTTTTTGGTTGGATTTTCATGTCATTATCTTGTGTGCCTTACTATTTACTTTCATTTTACTTCTTTATTTAGGTAAGCTAGTACAATTGTCGGTAAGTTTTATTCTATTTAGATTATAGAAAATATAGGTTTTTGTTGTTCCAACAAGGTATCCTACCAGTATATATATTATAGATGCTAGCTAAAAGAAAAGTATGCGAGGAGCTTCTTTCTATCCCTAGGTGCACCAATCAATCACAATCCATGCTAGTAGGTCAAGGTCAAACAAATAGCCAGCCTACAATTTCTTATCTAGGTATATGCGGTTGTAATATAATTATGTCAGATTTTTTAGGAATCTTGAATGTAGATTTATTATGTTACTTTAATTGTCTTTTAGTGCCCAAAGCAAAGCACCCATGAGGCCCAAATAGGCTTCTAGAGGTTGCAAGGTTGTCCATAGGTGAAAAACTTAAAGTATATATAAGTAAGTAAGGGCAACTAATAGGAGACGATGCATTGAAAGTATCACAATGCATTGGTACTTTATCATGTGATGACAACTTGCAACGGAAGCAAGTGCCGAAGACAAACAAAGAATTTATGTGCTCGTGTTAAGAAAAAGGTTTCTTTTACAATTGTCAAAGAACAGTTACACAAATTGAAGACATTGGTGTGAAAATACTTGTGAATTATAAATTATAATTGTACACATTGTTTGGTTTTAAATACTTCTTGACTAGATAGATATTTATTTGTTTATTTAATTTTCTTTGATACAGATAAAAAAAACAAACTTACTCACACGCACTGCTCTAACCCAATTAGCGCAAACTCTCACCAAAGGAAGGATTGCATTACATTCCATAACCCTAATTGCACCCCAATTCCCTTATTTATAACCATCTTCTGGGTCAGTCCAGTAAACCCACTTTAGACCCGATTCCGGACCCAAAACCTAGACACCAACAGTTAATCTGAGTCATAAATATTTCACAATGCTCATATTTTGTTATATTTTAGCAAGAATTTAAGAAGTCTATTTTATATCCCTAGCCTAACTGGTCCAAGATATACCAATTTTCCTAAAATACACAAACACACACGCACACAAAATTCCAGATCCAAAACCTAGACACCAACAGTCAAAGTTAAATTCTGAGTCATAAACATTTTAGAATGCTCATATTTTGTTATATTTTAACAAGAATTTAAGAGGTTTATTTTATATCCCTCACCTAACTGGTCCAAGATATACCAATTTTCAAACACACAAACACATTTTCCCCTGCAAAGAAAGCTCGTCAAGAAATACTAAATAATATCTACAACCTGAATAACACACGGAAGAAGGATATCCAGTTTGCAATGATTCACGACAACAGAAACCCAGATTTTCATGTTCCAGATTCACTTCAAAGCTTTCAAATGGTCACGCCTACTGCCCCATTATCTTTTTAGCACTTGCAAACTCGTTCAAAAATTACACCTGAATACTAAATAATATCTACAACCTGAATAACACACGGAAGAAGGATATCCAGTTTGCAATGATTCACGACAACAGAAACCCATAATTTCATGTTCCAGATTCACTTCAAAGCTTTCAAATGGTCACGCCTACTGCCCCATTATCTTTTTAGCACTTGCAAACTCGTTCAAAAATTACACGTGGATCAGACAACAGAAGTGATGCACCACTCTGCAGTTTCTCGTGTTCAACCTCACAAGACGTTTTCCTCCTGTTCTCGTCTGAACTACAACAGTTGGAGTCTGGAGAAGAAAACATGCCTGGCGTGTAAAAGCAAAGATCCATCCCAAATTGAAGTGGCAGGAAGAAGTCACCAGTCATGTAAAACGAGAGGCCCATGCCAAAGTGAAGTCGCACAAAAAAATCTCGCGGCTTTAAGTATTTACAACAGTGTCGTGCAAACCAGACAATGTTACAAGTTTTCGTGTTCAACAGAAGGAGTCTCTCTTCTGTTCAGAAACTGTAAGGAGCAGGAAGTGACTGGAACCGAACTTGTCATGAAAGAATACACGCACACTATGCATAATCCTGCTCCAACAGACACCAGCACAAAGAATATAGATCAATGAACTTGAAAACACAAACTATGATCTCAGTATCGAGCTATTTTTGTGTTTAAATGCCATAGTCATTCACAAATCATAGTCTTAAAGGCATCTCATAAGACATTCTAAGTGCAGATAGAGTAAAAAAGAAAAAGACGGCTACAAGTACATGCATTTTCCTTTTTAATATATCTAACCTCCACCTGATCCGACCATTATTATGCATCTTTTACATGAATAGTGGGGATTCTAACAAAGTTTGCAGAAATTAGCAAGACATTCTATTGCTCATATACAACATCCATTATTATAAAAATATACTGTTAATCCGTAAACAGTTTCCACTTTCCTATAAAAAGAAAAATGCCTTGGGGATGAATAAGTTGAGCGTCCAAGGTCTACGCTAATATTTTTAGGCCCTCTCCCAACCAGGTCCTGAATATATCATAGACGAGGAGAAAGACAGATATTACTTACCCGCATAAGCAATTGTTGCGCCAGAGGCCGCTCTACCCAACGCGGATGAGAGATAAAGAATAAGAACCACCTACAGAAATTTCTAGGACATTTTTATTCTTGTAACATTGCAGAAACTGTCAAACTGAAATAGGCAGGTAGAATTCCGTGCATCAAAACATATAAAAGATGGGATGCGGCCAAAAATCCAGAATACAAGGAGCAAAAACAAACAAAGATGATTCAAGTGAAGGGTGAGATGGTCAAAGATCATTCAATGGTGAAGTATCAAGATGATTGCAACTAGGGGTGCACAACGAGTCGAGCTACTCGAGCTCGACTCGTAAGCGAGTTCGAGCTGTATTATTAGTTAAACGGGTCGAGCTTGAGTTCGCGAGTCGACTCGTTTAACTAATTGAGTCGAGTTCACTCAACTAAACTCGTTAAAGCTCGACTCGGCTCGAATGTGTAACTGACTCGGTTTTTAAAAACCGGTTTCCAAAAGCGTCTCAGGCAGGAAACTCTTTTCAGTTTTAAGTTTTCGCTTTCCTTTTTCTTCTCCCTCTCTCCGTCTCGAAACTTCTTTTTCTCTCCATCTCTCATTTTGAAACTTTTCCCCCATTGCAACCCTAACTAAGACCTTCTGCTCGCGGCCGCTTCAGCCTTCGCCCTTCAGCCTTCAAGGTCATCCAGCAGCTCCGCTTCAGCCTTCTCCCTTCAGCTTTCAGCCCAAGGTTCCTGCCTGTGCCTGCAGCAAGGAGGGCAAGTTTCCTTGACATTTCTGTTCTTTTCTTTTTTCCCGTGCTTTGTTGGAAGATATTTCATGTGTTTCCTTGATGCCCAGCCCTAATGCTGCTTTCCACCGTAATAAAGTAACAATGAAATGTTGTTGTGAGTTGCAGAACATCCTACCGCCGACTTGTCTGTGCCTGTAACGGTGATGGCCCCTTTGGCGTGTGCGCCGAGCATGTGAAGTGCTGGACCTGGAGCGTGTGGGTAAGTGCTCAAGTGTAAGTGTGTGGGTATTTGGGCGAGGAAGGTCACTACCTGTGCTTAGGTGAGTCTCTGCGAGCCTTTTATTATTGTAAGTTCTCTTTGTAAAGTCTATTTTGATGAACAAGTGTTTTATGTTTTGAGCATTTGAGAATGGTGGTACTGGTTGCTCGGTTAAGTTCACTTTGTGAGCTATTTGGATTTTGTTATTAAGCTTTGGATTATGAAAGTTATTATTTTTAAATATTTGGGATACCGGGACTCTACCAGAGTGCAACCCATTGATTATTTGGATTTTGATCTTGTGGGCGTTGGCATTTAAGCTTCCCTTCTAACCCTCCTGCATCTGCAGAAGCGAAGGCTCTTATCAGTCAAGTGACACAATCTATTGACAATGTGGGTGATCTCTTTCTTGAAAAGATGATCTTAGTGATCTCCAAAGCGACTGTCATTACAGAAAATTCCTCAAAAACTATGGATGGTTCAAAATTCTGAATCCACCTTCATGGATGATGGATTAATGGTCAAGACAAAGCCACCAATTTCTCAAACATCTTTTTCTTCCTTTTTTTTTTTTGGAATAAAACAGGAAATCTGTAGATGTGGTAGCTGTATGAATTTATATTTGCATATCAATATCTATTGAATTCTCGGGACCAAAATCTTGGTCAATAAGAGGTAAAAAATAAAAGAATATACTTTTGTTGTGATATAAATTAAGCAAAACTAGTTTGGAGGTTTATCTTCCGCCCTTTAACTTATTAGTTATTACTAGTTTTTGTGTGTGTGCAGCTGAAAGTGTATCCAAATTATCAGCTTCATTGGCCTCATCTTGGGCCCTGAGAACAATACAAAAAAGTGGCTTGAAGAGGTAAATGCAAAGTATATTGCTACCATTATGTGCTCTTGTTATTTATTCCAAATGTTGGTCATTGAGTAGCATATTTTGGGCTGCATGATCCCAGGAGCTGCACATACACATGTAGATGGTGACCTCAAGCTTTTTAACTTGAAACCAAAATGAAGCTCACCTTCTGCAGGGATAGAAGTTAGTTAAGTTTCTGGCTGCTGGATGAATTCAATAGTGTACATTGTACAATGACCACAGTGCATCACATTCAATATTCATTGTTAGACTTGTATGATTAAATCTCTTGCCATCTGACGTAATTAACAGTTAGCTAGTTTTGATGTATACGTTCTGTTTATGAGATTTTAGTCCTTTCCTTTCAGTGCACAACTTAGTTTTCTCATATTGGATTCTCACACTGTAAGTCTGCTATGAGAAAATATTAACGTTCTGGGAGCTTCTTCTCAGCTGAAATTATGAGGATATGAAATGCATGGATTCAACCTTAAAAACCCAATCACTCATTTTAAGTAAACATGATGCTTTAGATCATGTTGCGAACCATTTATTTACTGATAACATGATGCTTTAGATCATGTTTTTCAAGTAATGATGCCATTGAAGAATAAACTTAACTGAGATCTGCAGCTTTTATCTCTAGGTTTGATAGGTTTAATGGTGAATTCTGTCGTTTATATAAGATTGAAGTGTTGATACACTTGAATAATTTGAACTGAAACCTGCATTTTTGGCTTTTAAATTGAGAACGGGACTATGTAGTAGTCCTAGAATTCTGATGTTTCACTTCATTTTTGTATCTCTGCTATTTTCTATTTTTAAATACTTAGTTGGGATTTGTGGTTTAAGGTGCACTGCTTCACACTGATGTCTGCGTAGAACAGCCTCTAAAGCTGTTGTTAATACTTCTAGGGATGTTACTTAGCAGTCTTTTATATGGATTCTACTTCAAATATTTTAAGGAAATAAAATGATTGGTAATAAAATAATTTTTCCCCTTATGTTCTTCCCCTTTCCTGGTTTAGTTCAATTTGTTCCAAGTTTGAACCGTGGCCATCCGTATATGGTTATAATTGGTTCATTTTTATTTTGACTGTGTTGGGTTCCCTTGCATTTTATGATATTTATCCCAATGATTCGTGTTTTTTATATTTAATAATAAGAACTAGTGCTTTTCATTTCATATTCCCTTAGATTGTAATATGTTTCTGTCAAATTTCATGTTCAATATACATTTCTAAATGACCATGATCTGTGTTCTTTGTTCCATATTTTTTTTTTAAGACGGTGCAATATAAAGTCGATGCTATACCACATAATTCTCAGTTCCTAGCTGCCGAGGTTTATCACTGATTATTTGTAATAGCAGCTACAGTTTCAGCACGTTTGGCATTTCTGAAATTATGTGAGCACACCAAATTGTTATTACCTTGGCATATTGCTAATTCCTAATTCTATTCCTAATTTTATGTTCATAAGAGTAAGGGTAATCTACACTTATTGCCATAAATTATGTTAAACAAGTTAACGAGTTAAATTACGCCTAAACGAGCTAAACGAGTTAAAATGAGACTTAACGCTAAACAAGTAAATGCCTAAACTAAACGTGTTAAACAAGGCAAGCCTGAGCTTGACTTCTAGTCGAGTCGAGCTAGAGCTCGTGTTAGGGAACTCGACTCGAGTTCGAGTTCCAGTTCGAGCTCAAGCTCGAGCTGGGCAACCTCGGGCTCGACTCGGCTCGTGTGCAGCCCTAGTTGCAACCATTCTCACAGATATCCAAACAGTGGGGTCTTTCTTGAATAATTTTCAGCAAAACCGAAATGCTCGGGAAATTTTCGACAAAAATTAGGCAATTCTTTTTAGAAAAGAATAATTCTAAAAATTAGGAAAAAGTAAAATAAATTGAAAAACTAACAAAACAACATAAGAAATAACTTGAGAAAATGATACAAATGATATCTTAGACTTTTAGTAATGATAGAAATGAAGGCAAATATTAAACTTTAAAAAAATGTAAAAACAACCTAAAAAAATGTGACTAAAAACACAAAAATTCCATTTTGGAGTTTTTTTCCAAAAAAAGGGGGAAATGATGGATTTTTTCATTTTCATTGTTTTAAATATTTTCATCAGGCTTTTTTTTAGAAAAAAAGCAGGTTCTATGTGACAATGATTTCAACCGACAACAAAAATTCCACACATATAAAAGGGAAAAAGGAAACATATATATAAAGAAATTGTGAGAAATAAGTAAAGCTACACTCACGCCTAACCCAAGCATGCAAATTGCGAACATAAACTATGAAAGTCATTCTAACAGGCTAACACTTTGAAGCATGCAAATAAAAATCATTCTAACCAACTAACACTTAAGCATCAGAAATGAAAAAGCACTTTACCAAAAGCAAGCGTAGTTGATCCATGAACAGAATAATAGAATCATTTCCATCACTTGAAGACAAACTTGCAAATAATAAATTTGCACTTTCACTTTGGGACAGCAACATGCTCAACGAATACATAAAGAAACAGAAATCATGTGCAACGATTCAAATAAGCAACAGACCAGGTATATTACTTGCCTTCAGAAAGAGCCGCTTATCATGCCCGGTTGCAGCAACTCTCAATACAGATTCTGCCGCACCTATGGTGTTAGCCAAGCAAGCAGCCACTCCATTTGCAGTCTCCTGAGACATCTGCCACTCAAGAGGATCAACAGGTACCCTACATAGTTATGGCACGAAGAGTGAATACCATTGTTCTTTCGTTTTCTACTAGGATAAAGAACCACGTATCACACTAATCCTCACGGATAACATCATGAAAAGACAAGCACAGGTTATCCCATGTGCTACCGGCAGAAAAGAAATTCAAGAACTAAACTTGTTATAGCAACTATCCATATTACATCCTTCATAGAAACCAAATGACTATAACCATCCATTTCCAATTAGACACCCACATTTGTTAGTGGATGACTAACATCACAAATGAACCCCATTGCCAACATGACAGGCAATCTAGAAGCAACAGTTGAGCAAAACACTGACGTTCAATGGACAAATATGGGGGAACAATGTTCTATTTTCCTTTTTATTTCTTTTCTTTTCTCAAATTTCCAGAAGACCCATTTCCCATATGCGACAAGTAGCATGTAGGTCCAACCAACAGCATCTTCGCTTGTCCTTTAACTCTACTGAACAACCGATGTGCATTAGATTTCATCATTATCTCCCTGAATTCTCAATACTTCTACAAATAACATCAAACGCTGAGTTCTAAAATTTGCCAAACTTCCCCTCGATTCTAGTACAAGAAGCGGCAATAAGACGAATATGTAATTCTATGCTCATAGAACTCCATTCTGGCTATATTAAGAACCCAATTCTCCAACAAGCACTAACTAAGATCACTCAAAGCACCGAAATTGAGATGCCCTCGAATCACAAATTCCTCACGGAACAACTCAATAAGGGAATACCATCCATCCAAATATAAACACAATATGAGCATCGTACAATGGACTGTCACTTTAAATCCCCTCCCATTCCCTACCCCATGGAATGCTTAGAAAAAGCACCCAAACGAAATTCCCTTGAATCTCCAAGTCCGCAACTGAACCTGACTCAGTAGTTAAGTCTAACAAAGAAACAAGTACATGAGAAGTAACCAAACGACATCGCCATAATTGAATGCTGACGACTGATAGAAGATGCCGACAACAGAAGGCCGGGGATGGAAGAAAGGTGGACCGGTTTTCAATTCAAAAGAGAGATGGATGAAGAGATCGATCTCTTCAATTGTGTGCCTTTTGGTGAATAAGCTTACGAGATTTTCATTTGGCGGAATAGGAGGCCGAGAATGGCGAGCGAGCAGGCGACGACGATAAAGACGTCGGAGACAAGCGAGACGACGCTTGAGTCCCTGAGGGCGCAGTGGTAGTACACGAGCGACCCGCAAAGCAGCAGCACAAGAGGCTTCGCCGCCTCCGCCCTCTGACCGCTGGGGAGGCGGTCCATTGGCTAGGCTTTCCTCTCTCGCTCTGCGTGTACAGGGGATCTGACGAAACTCGCCGTCGCCGGCCGGCAAGTTTCTGCCCTATTGGACTGGAAAAGGTACGATGGATGTAACCACGCCCCACGGACTGTGGAAGCGGGGAAAAGGAAAAGTGCCGCTGAACCAATCGGTGCTTTTCCTTATATTTCTCTTCTGAACTCTCTCTATCACCGCTTCTGTTTTTCTCAGTTAGCTTGCAAAATTTACCCCGGTTAAAAACAAAATTATCTGAAAATATAAGGGTGGGAGGGAGTCGGAGCGACCCACGGTGTTGGGTTGGGGCGAAGGTCTAGTGGTCGACGAGCCGGCCTTCATAAGCAAGGGGGCTGTTAGGGCAAAGGTCAAGTCTGCTAAGGTTTGACGAACGTCCCTCGTTGTCTGGCAAGGGCTACCGTCAATCCCTTACCCGATGGTCGACTCGACTGTAACGAAACAAATAGCTCGTGTTGAGCAATTGTAAATTTGTAATAATTTGTAAGGCTGCCCAACAAGTAAACGGTTCGCGAAACCGGTTCACCGGTTTAAGGTAAAAACTTTTATATCGAGGTCTTCTCTTCGCATTTGGTTTTCACTCTTCCGTCTTTCCTACTGCTCTTTGCGGCTTTGCTTCTCTTTCTTCCCGTCTGCTCTCTCTCTCTTGCTGTCCTCCCTTTTCCGTCGACCATGATGACCAGACGACCAGACCTGAGACCACCCTTCGCCTTCGGCCTTCTGTCTTTCCAACTGCTCTCTCTCTTCTCATCTGCTCTCTCTCTTCCCGTCTTCCCTCTTCCGTCGACCAGACGGCCACCCTTATAGTCTCCTCAATGGCTTGCCACTGCATTGCCTGCACAAGCACAACAGCACCACCGTCCACCATCCGGCCACCAGCCAACAGCCCACCGGCATCCCGTCTATCTTTTCTTATCAGTGGTATGTAACTTTTCTTCTCTCTCTTTGTGTTGTGGTTCATTTCTTGGGTGAAGGTTTTGTCAAAGTTGGTATTTTTGAGATTCTCATCCATCTTCTTCCTCTAGGGTTTGGGTTGTGATCTTTTGCTATTTGAAAGAAGATGTTCTGTTAAGGTGCTTTGGTGTTGCTGATGAGAGTACCAATTGTATGGTATCTGGAAAGAATTTAAGTGTCATGCTAGTGAGATGGTGAACCTTTAGTCACCCTCCTACCTCTGTGTGGTTGCTGGTTTGTAGTTTTTTATTCGACTGGTGACAAATGTCCAGGTTGGGGCTCAGTTTTTTTCTTTGATTTGAACATAGATACTGTGAGCCCCTGAATTGTGTCATTTGTTAGATATATAGTATGTGTTCTCATTTGAAAGAATTGAACATAGTATACATTATTATTGTTGTTTGTTTATTTTCTTAACATTGTGGTTATAAATATATATTTTTTAATTTTAATATGTATTTGTGTACCTCTAACTTATACTTCTGGCTTTGCCACTGACTGTGGCATTTGTCCTGCATCGTCTTGCACAACCTCAACATGTTAGACTTGCCAACCGGTGTGGCATCAATGGCTCTATTTAAGCCTTCCCCGTATCAGTGGCATCTTTGACTAGGCTATCCTTCACTATCAAAGCTTTGTGGCGTCCTCCTTAATATTTCTTTGTCTTAGAAGTTGTGTTAGAATGTGGTTTTAATAGGTCTCAACTGGACTATTGGTTGTTTATCAAGAAAGGGTTGAGAGGTATAGTGGTGCTAGTGGTATATATTAATGATATTGTTTTGACAGGTGAATGTGAGCAGAAGGTAGCTCAAACAAAGAAATTTCTACAAAAACACTTTGTTACCAAAGATCTTGGTCAGCTATGGTACTTGCTTGGCATTGAAGTTACTCGTAGTAAGGAAGGAGTAGTGTTATCACAAAAGGGATCTTTTTACAAGACACAGAGATGCTAAGCTAAACCTGCAACTCTTCCTATGAACCCATAGGTACATCCATATCAGTGTTATCTGTATCGTACGATACGGACGCGTATCGTACGATACGTATACGATACATGTATAATTTGCGATACGCGTGCGTATCGCACGATACGTGCGATACGGGGGCCGTATCGCACGATACGGGGGCCGTATCGCACGATACGGGGGCCGTATCGCACGATACGTGCGATACACCCCCGTTTGCGTCTTCTTTTAAAACATACGCTCCTCTCTCTCTCTTTTCTTGTTTCTAAACATTGCAAGAGACGTGGGAGTGGGAGATTTTCTCCATTTGCNATTTCTTATTTTGGAATGTGTTATTCTTAATAGTTCATACTTCATATACATGAATGATGAATGTTCCTTTAAATACATTGTTCTTGAATTTTCTGTTTTTTACTAGTTTTTTCGGATTTTTTTAGATTTTTTTAGATTTTTTTCTATTTTTAATATTTTTTACAAATTAAAAAATTAATTTTACGATACGTTACGATACGACGTATAGGTCAGCCCGACCGATACACGATACGATACGGCAGTGATAACATTGATCCATATGGTAATTACTTGAAAGAAGTAGCTTCACAAGCCTATAGATTGTTGATTGGCGAGCTTCTTTATATGATAGTAACTCGACCAGATATTAGCTTCACTGTGGAAAAATTAAGTCAATTCATGAAAAAACCAAAAAAGCCATATTGGGATGCAGTTATGCTAATTGTCAAGTATTTGAAGTCCTCACGTGGCAAAGGCCTTTATTTAAAAAAGGGTTTTGTGTGTTTGTGGGAGGAAATCTCATATCTTGGAGAAGCAAGAAACAAAATGTTGTTTCTAGGTCAAGTGCGAGTCTGAATATCGAATTATGACTCAAACGCTACTGAAATGACATGGTCTGGATCCTTACTTGAGAGTCTTAATATTTCTACTTCTATACATATGAAGATGTTTTGTGATAATAGGGCTAATGGGCTACCACTTACATTGCCAATAATCCTATATTTCATGAGAGGACAAAGCACATTGAAGTAGATTATTATTACATTTGTGATATGGTTCAAGAGGGAATCATCTTCACCATACATGTAGCCTCTAAAGATCAAGCCGTTGATATCTTCACTAAAGTCTTGCCTATTGTAGAGTTTTCTAGATGTTGTAACAAGCTGAGCATGATTAACATTTATGCTCCAGCTTGAGGAGGAGTGTTGAATAATATTTGTGTTAGGTGGTGTTTTAAATATTTAAGAGTTTTAGGAACAACTCTTTACAAATAAATGTTCTAGTAGTGGACTAATCTTGTAATTTGTTGTCTTACCCTAATTCTCATTTAGCATGAGAATAGGACCGACTATTGGAACAACAAACAGAATTTCTCTCTCTCTGGCTGTCAACCTCTTCTCCTCTCCCTTCTTGCTTTCAGCAACAAGCCCAATTTAAAACCAGTATATAAAAGCATTGAACAACATTTAAATGAAATTAACATGAAAATACAGAAATGAAGTGTCACATGGAGAGTCAGAGACAATGGTGTAAATAGAATAACTAATCAGAAACCAAAGTTTAATATGACAAGTAATATTTTATTTCATACCAAATGAAACTCCAAACCAATTGGACGTAACTACACCTCTGGCAAGGCCTCAAACATGTGAACCACAAACCAACTTTTGTTTTAAGCGTACAAAACAAGGCTACAACTCATTTCAATGACCGTACAGCTTTGTGATTCTTCTCTGACTTATCCGAATGAGAATCTGAGAAAGTTCAATAATACATGCAAAACAAACATGCCAAGCTGGCAATACAACTAAGTTCATGCTTCCCACGAAGAAATATCAACCCAGTATCACAACGTATAGAGTCAATAGGAATGAAGAGGATAACTTCTACTCAAGAAAATCAAAGTAGAAAAAGAGCGGGTGCATCCATAGACTTATAGCAGCCTTTTGACAATCTGAAAAAGCGATGCGTTAATCACCAAACTACCTACTAATTAAGCAAATGATGAACACCATAGGATGTACAAAACGCCATTCAATTAATGGTTCAGCATGACAATGCAACCATGCAAAAATTGTCACAACACGGTCTTCCTTATCGTGCGGCGAACAAGGAGGGAGGGACCCATCGGGGTCCCTCATTTTTCAGGAGACAGAGAGGAGGAATGGTCATTGGTCCCTTCCCCTTCCTAGCAGTCCGGCTATAGAGACAGGGAGGGCAGGTAGCCCACCCAGTGAGCTGTGCGGTCACTTAAAGGTGTTTGCATGAAGTGACGGAGGTCTGGGGCTCTCCCTATGGCAATGGCCACCGTCACCTATGGCGCTGAAGTTTGTCACCGCTATATCCATCACGAATGAAAAAAAAAACCTAATTTAATAGTAAAATTTTATAAAGTATTTAAATAATGCATACATCTAATGACAATAAAGCTACATCAATATTTGTAACAGGCTACAACTATTTTGATGCTTGTCCTTGTTCCGTACATTGAAGTTCCTACATACAGTGCAGACACAATTCGAACCTTTGGCACAAAAAAAATGAATTTACTAATTCAGTCCATAAGAAAAGAAGAGAAAGCTGCATGCAAAATTTGCACTACCAAAATTTGTAGAGACCACCTAAAATTTGTGATATTACATATTTGGTAGCTGGCATTTAAAGCATAACCCAACATAGAATTAGCTGATTACACTCTTAAATGCTCAAGATGAGGAAGACAACATTCCTTAACTCATGCTCTTCCTCTTTCCATCGACTCAACATCTTGGAGTATTGTGGGCAATTTATCAATCATAAAGCAGCATATGAAATCTCTTAGCATGGTACGAAGAGGCCACTCATAAAAAGACCATTCTCAAGTGTTCATGTGTATGGAGCAATAGTTTGTAAAAGCTTAGCTGACCTATTCCTTCCTCCATGCTCTGATTAAACAATCTTTTCATAGCTATACGCGTATTATACAAGTCAGTCATGGATTTAAATTCAGAACCCAAAATTGCACACTTATCTTATTTCAATTGTCATTAAATAAACTGCAGGACACCCCTACCTTATTGATTAGGAAAGCCTCCCTTTTGTGTTAGCCCTAGATGCAGAGAAATGAAGAATTTCTATGTAGGAAAAACAGAAAGTGATTTCAACAACATCAACTCTGTGTGGTTCAAATGTGATGTTACAAGAATGCAGAAAATGATGGGACTAGTTTCATTATGCATGCTTAACTTGGATTAAACTCATATTTAGAAGTGCATCAAATGATCAGGTGTATAATACTGAGAGAGAAAACACACTGAAAAACTGAGCCATAAGAAACAACACATACAAATTTAGCAAATTAACTTCTTAGATTATGTTTATGCCCAAATGAAGAAACCATAAAGAAGATACTGTTTTTCCAGATTTGTTGTCAATGCTAAAATACAGTTAGAAGTAAGCAAATTTACATTCCATGCCTGGGAAAGCAAGGTTTACAGACAATGCTTATTAATCCATTGAACTAAATGGACTATAGTGTGATCATTAGCTTTTGAATACAGTGCAGGCGAAATAATCAGCTGATGTCAGAAAAGTTCTGTAAGATCTAACAGGCACAAAGAGAAAAGCTGTTTCTGTTTGCTGAAAGGGACTGTGTTAGAAATGAACTATATTACTCTTCTTTTGAGAAGACTTTACTCTTTTAGTTTCACAATTTCGCTTCAAGTGCACATTTTTCTTTGTTTAATGGAAGATAGGTCTCATAAAGCTACTCAACTGGGAGTCTCGCATCATGATTGGTGGAGAAAAGTGTGTCACATGCTCGATTTCCAAAGCAAGTCCTAAACTAGTCATATAGCAATCATGTGCAAAAAGATAAATACAGTTCAATAAACTCCAATATTCAAATAATCAATCTAGATATGATCACATAGCAAACACTCTATATTCGATCCTTGTTCCTTTCATTTATATGTTCAGCAAGATTGTGGGTAAGGCTGAAACCAAGAACGCCACAAGTAGGAAAAGATGTACACTACACTGAACCTTGCATGACTGCATTACGATAGCACAACTTTTCTACAACTAGTTGTAGTTTACTGCTGCTCTTTGTTTCAGATTGAGAATATTGTAATCCTTTCTATCATTGGAGCAACTTTTATTCAGTAGGTTAATATCATCCCATCTGTAATTTGAAACATTTAGCTATAATTGGAAACATTCAGCTAGCCTCAGGCCATAAGAAATAAGGAACCATTCTATCCTTGGAATATTAAAGACAAAATTAAACCCAAAATAACCACTAAGCACACATTTTCTAGGTAACTGGATTCTTCCTGGATGTCATCAAATGAAATGGTTGCAACTGAGATACCAGGCACGATAACACGAACAAAATCCAATCCTATTGTTGTCACCTTACATGCTACAATATGAGATCACAAATCATGAAAGGATAGGGGAGAGACAGAGATCAGCTTATGTACATAATTTACAAATGTACTGATCTCTAATATGGATGAACAAAAAAGAACTCAAGGTCCTATGTATGTATTAGTTTGGAAAATATAATAAGTACTATATCAGCATCTTTTGGTAAAAATGGACAGGCATGAATGAAAAATGTAGATCAACCAGGGTCATTGTTGAATTTCATGAGAAATAAGGCTGAATGTAATACCAATATAAGGAACATATAAAAATTAAAATATGCTGGCCAAGAAGCAATTAAACAGACCATGTAAATCTCTAAGAGACCTATCTTCCATTACAATCATGTCAAGCATCATATGCCCTCAGTCTCTCAGCTAGATCATATAGAAGACCCTGCACCCTGCAATAAATCAATGTAATTCACTTACAGGGTGGTCAACACGCATCATCATTAGGTTTTGCAAAAAGAAAACAAAGACCTAGGATGTCATCAAATGAAATGGTTGCAACTGTGATACCAGGCACGAGAACACGAACAAAATCCAATCCTAATGTTGTCACCTTACATGCTACAACATGAGATCACAAATCATGAAAGGATAGAGGAGAGACAGAGATCAGCTTATGTACATAATTTACAAATGTACTGATCTCTAATATGGATGAACAAAAAAGAACTCAAGGTCCTATGTATGTAGTAGTTTGGAAAATATAATAAGTACTATATCAGCATCTTTTGGTAAAAATGGACAGGCATGAATGAAAAATGTAGATCAACCAGGGTCATTGTTGAATTTCGTGAGAAATAAGGCTGAATGTAATACCAATATAAGGAACATATAAAAATTAAAATATGCTAGCCAAGAAGCAATTAAACAGACCATGTAAATCTCTAAGAGACCTATCTTCCATTACAATCATGTCAAGCATCATATGCCCTCAGTCTCTCAGCTAGATCATATAGAAGACCCTGCACCCTGCAATAAATCAATGTAATTCACTTACAGGGTGGTCAACACACATCATCATTAGGTTTTGCAAAAAGAAAACAAAGACCTAGGATTACAAAAGGGAAAATAACAAACAGATCCAAAGGGAAGATGAAATCAGACTAACAGAAAAAAATATTAAGCATCAATATATTAGGCCTACTGACCTATGCACATATTTCATGTAGAAATTAATTCTTATAAAGCATAATACTTTGTGTATCAGCAAAATTAAGACAAACTTGGATTCGACGACTTACATGATCACCCCAACGGACAGATTTATCTCTTGCTATATGTCTGTATCAGTTTAAGAGAGTGTAGTCTGAGATGTATTCTTTGGTGGTTTTACCACATCAGCAACCTCATGCATATTATTGGACAATTTGCTTCTTTCAGTATTGATGAACACATTAGAAGCATTGATCAGCTGCAAAGACTGTGTATATCAAGATGTCACTAACCCCAGCAGTAGAATTCCACTGTTTTAGGTTAGAACAATTGCATGTCGATGAGAAGTGAAAATGGTGAAAAGTTTCAAACTTCTCATGATTATGCAAAGCATAATAAAATCCACAAACACTTCAACTTTTTAGACTGAGCTGGTAATTATTCCAAAGGGTATGACATGATTTAGGTCCTTATTCTCTGTTGTTTCTGATTTCTTCTGTTTTGTTGATTTATTTATTTTCCTTGCTGCAGGCATGTCAACAGCAGTAGCCCGCTGCTGCTTTTCTTCCTTCTCCCGTTGCTGCTTTTCTTCCTTCTCCCTCATGTTGTCCCGTCTCTCTCAGCAATCTCACTTTTCGTCACTTGGTTTTGTTTTTGTTGTTTTATTAAGTTATTTATTTGTTTATATTATACATGTGGTTTTCTTTCCCTCCACCTATTACGCTTTCTGTCAGCTTAAGGGAGGGGTACTAACTCCTTTGGATAGCACACTTTCATATATATATATATATATATATATATATATATATAGATATACATACATTAACTATTTAAAAACTACTCATAATCACCAAATTAAATCTAAAACCTAATAATTTATTTCATGCTTTACTTTCCAATGATGCCCTTGCTCTTTGATATATATATATATATAGTTTTTAGATATTCTAACTTACTTCCAAACCCAAAAGCTTGATTCCTATAGCAATAGTTTGAGTTTAACAGACCCGTTTCTGCCCTTATATATATCCTCTAATCCAACCCCAGCAATTTAATATTTTGAAACCAAATTTTCAGGATCTACCCAGATGATTCATATATTCCAGATTTACCCTTTAGACTTTAGAGGATGAACACAATTCCATCTTTGCCCTTCTGCTTGATTTGTACCATCTTGCCTTTATAGGCAATTTCCATGCATAAATCCCTAATCCCTATCATGTAGCTCATAGACCTGTATTTAGTCCAATTACCCATGGTGCGCAGGTAAAATTCTAATTTTACCCCTACTTTCAAGGTAAAACCATACAACTATGCTTGCATAAAAATTAAATTTTGACATTAAAAATTTACAGATATTACAAGTTCAAACTACATTTAAAACTTTTATCAAGATGTCTCCCTATGTTTTGGTACTTGAGAAGGCATGCCACTTATCCGTTGAGCTGAAACACAAAGCCTACTAGCCAATTAAAAAGTTGAACTTCAATCCTGCCGAAGCCAATGAGTGGCAGCTACAAATTAGTGAGTTGACGGGAGTTGAGGAACAATGAGAATGCCAAGATCTAGGAGGACTAGACAAAGTCATGATGCTCACATTTTAACGAAGCAATTGTTTCAAGTGAAAAAGTTTGGTCGTTCAACCTGCGTTCATGTTTTCCCAGCAAATTGCAATCGATATGGAATGGTCCATACAAGGTTATGGGGCTTATTCTAATAGCATGGTTAAAGTAAGAGATTTAGGTATAGGTTAGCAGCCTACAGTGAATGGCTAAAGGTTGAAGCAATCCTAATAGTCCCTCACCTCCACCTGCATGAGAATCCCTAGTAGCACAAGATCCTGAGTTCACCCACGACATTTGTCCTATATCACCTGCACATGGAACTAAACTGCTACCCATACGACCACCAATCCATACCCATACGATGCTTGCCTGGTCACAAACCAGACCTCTCAAATCCAAAAGATATCACACCTCCCATCACTTATTTCCCTCAACCTTAGTGAAATCGCTAGCGTCAAAGAACCCACATCATTCACCTAGGCATCCAAATTTCCTTATATTTCCTTATTGGCATGAAGCCATGGATGCTGAATACCAAAGTCTTATCAAGAATCTCACCTGGACATTAGTGTCTCATGCTTTTCATACAATGTTGTTGGCAATAAATCTGTCTATAGATCAAATGGTGGGCAGATGGAATCGTGGAATGCTATAAAGTGTATCTCCCGGCCAAAGGATACAGACAAGAAGGAGTTGATAATTCTAAGACTTTTAGTCTAGTCATTAAGCCTACCACTGTTTGCATTATTCTAACTCTTGCTATCTCTGGACAGTGGCCTATAAGACACTTTGATATGCATAATAATTTTCTTTATTGTTTTCTTTCCAAAGAAGTATACATAGCTCAACTGCATGGATTCATAGATCTGGAGTTCTCAAATTATATTTGCAAACTACACTATGTGTTCTATGGTCTTAAACAAGCACCTGGTGCCTGGTTTCAGCAGCTTAGTTCCTTCTTGTTATCTCTAGGATTTGTTGGCTCAATGATAGCTACCTCCTTTTTTTTATGGATCATCATAGTACCATTTTCATTCTCGTATATGTTTATGATTTCTTGTTATTGGCAGCTCCTCTTCAATGGTCGACACTTTCATTCGTTAGATAAGCACTGAATTTGTAGTGAAGGATGTTGGTCTCCTTCATTTCTTCCTCGACATTGTAGCTCACTTTACCCCTGAAGGTCTCTTTCTTGCTCAACATAAGTACATGCTTGATCTGCTCGCATGGTCAATGCTTCTTGATGCCATGGGAACTACCATCCCCTTTCTCCTAGAGTTGCAGTACAAAAAAAAAAAACGCAAGCTTTTCTGACGGGCCGAAAGTAGACCGTCTGTAAAAAGAAGATTTCTCAACGATATCAGAACAGTGACAGTAAAGAAGATTTTTATTGATGGCATGGAAATTTCGTCAAAAAAGGTCGTATACTGCGCAGCCATACAAACGTGTTATATTTACTTATAGTTCAATTTCTTGTAACATATTTTACTTTTATTTATGTTGGTTTACCCACACGTCCAAACTTCTCCCATTGATGCGTGTAAACCTAAGTCGAAGGATCAATTACTGTTATTCTTTTCATGTATTCAATGTCATATACCAGTGCCATCTTAATATGGAAGATGGACTTACAATTATCAAAAACATTGGTGACTTATTTCAGTTTAAATGAAGAAAGCAATTCATTTATATGCATTAATTGCACATTTCATTTGTTATGTTAATTGAAGGGGTTTTAATTGTATTCCCATTGTTTGGTTTGTACATAATGCAATTCTAAAAAAATATGTTGTTTTACTAATGGGCAAATACCATCAATGAAAAGGGCATTACTAACAGACGCTTCACGCAATAGAAACAGATGCTTATTGAGAGACCGTCTAAATGTCAATGTAAAATACCTTTCGTCGACGAGGACATTTCGCCAGAAAGATGGAAAATGTCCTGATGGACATGCTCGTCAGTAAATATCAATGTTTTACCAACGTGACAACGCCATCAGCAAAGGGAAGACTTTTATTATAACGAAGTTAGACTGTCAGTAAAGTTAGGGTTTTACATACGCAGGAATCTATTATTACAAGTTGAAGTACAATGACGTTATACTAAACCATCAGTGAAAGTTTTAACAACACCATCTACAATGACGAACTCTGCTTGTCGTCAGTGATGGTTTCCTATTTTTTAATGACACTTTTATCCTATCTGTAAAGCTTCTGTTTTTTGTAGTGTTGCTTTGTCTAGATATGATGGCGACAAATTGGTGAATCCAGCAACACATAGGTAGCTCATCGGTGCACTCCAGTATCTCATATGAACACGACCAAATTTGCTTATGCGGTGAACAAAGTGTGCCAATTGATGCAACAACCTTCCACTATTCATTGGGTCGCCATCAAATGAATTCTCCATTATGTGAAGCACAGCATTAGCTGTGGGCACTTGTTACGCCCATGTATCACTTGTATCCTCATTGCTTACTACGATGTTGACTAGGCAGTTAGCCCAGACAAACATAAATCCACTAGTGGGTTTACTGTCTTCCTTGGAGTTTCAGTAGCGTCGTAGCCAGCATGCAAAGTTGCAAACAACCTATTTTTGCCCTGTTCTGTACGGAAGTAGAATATAGAGCTGTTGCTTCAACCACTGTAGAAGTCCTATCAATTTCTCATTTTCTTAGTGAGGTTCAGGTTCTTGTGCTAATGCTGGTGCTTCTCTGCGACGCTTTAAGTGCCACTTGTATTACCACCAATCCCATACCACACCAACAAACCAAACACATGGAGACCGACAACCACTTCATCTGTGAACATGTCGCTCACTGGCATCTTACTACTAGACAAGTCTCTGCTGATTCTCAAATTGCTGATATCATGACTAAAGCTCTATGTCGACCACATTTTGAAGAACTTCGGGTCAAGCTCAACACCCTTGCTAGGCCGTTGAACTTGAGGGGGGCTATTAGAGAAGAAAGATCAGAAGACAGATATGGATCTTAATCCAGATCCGTGAGTGACAAAGAAAACAATGAGGAGGACTCATGCGGTTTCGGATCAAGATAAGGAAGTAGAAGATAATATTGTCGCCAACCTTGTAGCAAAATCTAAAAATTATGATTTCAAATTTGAGCTGTGAAAATTATGTAAATCGGCTAGTTGCAAGGAGACATTTTAACATTGTAACGGTGGAACTTTAATAGAAGAACCTCTACTCTCATGCGACATGTTGAGAGAGTGAGTGAGAATCTTGAGGCCGTGGACCTGAGTCGAACCACTTAAATACCGTGCGGTATCTTCTTCTTCTCATCCTTGTACCTTTTTTAAGCTCCAAGAAAATAGCTGCCCAGCTTGCACTGCTGTGACAAATTTAGATATTTTCGCTCATGGTTGGAATGTTGGATCCAGCTTGTGTTGTTTTTGTAGAAGTCCGGCTGACTTGGAACCAGGCGAACTCGAGCGCTCCATTCTGCGGACTGTATTGCTGTTGAATTTTACTCGCTGACCCCCGTTTGTTTACCCGATCCCTAGTGCCGCAACCGGAGACGCTTAATCTGGATGGGCCGAGCCGAGAAAGCGCGCGAAAGAAGGGAGAGTCGACTCAGAGAGGTGGCGCACCAAAGGAGCATCCCTTATACAGAGGAGGAGAAGTAAGCATCTATACAGCCCGAAACTGTTTCATCAATTTATTGTGTTCACTATTCGTTTCTTTCCTCCAATATCTGTTGCAATCGGCATCCAAAACGGACCCCAGGCTGCATTTCTTGAGGAGTTATAGCGAGAATCAATGCCGATGCTACTGGCGAATTCTGAACCCGTTGAACACTGGGATGGATTATGGCATAGGAGCCCTAGAGACTATTACCTTTGCCTTTTGCTTTCTTCTCCTACGATGGATTGGACGCTTCAATATGTTATATCTCATCTTGCATTTTTGGTTTTTGTCTTGGGAGTCTGGAAGAGGTGATAGTCATCTCTGTTCTTTCTGTCATTCCGATTTTGAGAATTAGGCGTCTTATCTAGCAACTGAAGCAACAAAATATCGCAACAAATGTATCTGTAGAGACCAGCTTGTACACCATTGTTGTCTAGAACGTCATGAAACTACATCCAACTTATAGCGTTTGCAGGTTCTTTTGAATTAGAAAACTAATGCATGCTAGGTGATTATATTTAAAACTAATGCATGTTAGGTGATTATATCAGTTACTCGCTCTGTGGTTTTCATATTGGTCAAGCAACCTTTTGTTCATAAAAGAAAGGCAAACACAAGAGAGTATTTAGTTGTTCTGTTTATTTTCTTGAATCTGTTCAGTAGATGCATTTGAGTCTTGCTATCCTTAGAACCCGAATACTGTTTCACCTGCTGACTATTCACTTAGTGCAGCATTCTTGTTATGTTTTTGACTTTTTTGTCATCCTTCTTCAGTTGCTCTAGTCTGATTTTCTATATAAATTAGCTCTTTTCTCTTCTTTTCCACAAATCATCAAATATTGACCTTGCTGACCTCTTTATTATGAGGATTAGCTGATTTTTTTTATCCATGCAGCTTGCTTTTTGTTCATAAAACTGTATAAATTTGTCAGTTCCCTGTTTTCTGTTGCACTTTCTAAAATGGTTATCTTAAAAGAAATGCATGGTTGACTTGGACTTGAATTCCCTTCAATATTTGTGTGAACAAGGCAAAGGGAAAAAGGAACCATAAAGGACAGGAGGGTTATCCATGTTATCAAACCATGGATCATCAATCGACTAGCTGACCAAGTCAGTTCATTTTTGCATGGCGGTTCCAAAAAAACGTACTTCTATATCAAAAAAGCATATTCGTAGAAATTTTTGGAAGAGAAAGGGATATTGGGCAGCGGTAAAAGCTTTTTCTTTAGTGAGTCAACTGTTACATAGTGTTATACTTATAATAACTAGTTATATACAGATTCTCTTAAAAAATTAATAAATCCCAGCTCGAGTCACCAAGTTGACCTGCTAAGTCACTAGTCGAGAACGCCTTCATCAAGTCCCGAGGTGCTGGGTTTTAAGATATTACCTTATTGCAGGTATAAGAGCCAGTCAATTGTCCATGACAAATTGCAAGCCAAATTCACATTTTTGCTGCTGCCACTGCTTTTCCCTCTTCTAATCATATGCTTCCAAAGCAGCTGAGCTGAATCTATTTCAGTTGCAGCAGCAGTATTTACACTACCAATGGAGCTTGCTATGACCACTTGCAACTATCTTTCTTTTATCAGCCATTATATTTGAAAAGCTGAAACTGAAAATTAAGTTGCTGGTAAAGCAAAAAGAAATAAGACAAAAGAAAAATAATAATAAAGAACATAGATGAAGAAAATACATAAACACATAAATAGATATATACATGTATAAAGTACTAAATGGTGGCTCCCTTATTTTTGGTGAAAAGTGCACTTGGGAAAAGAAATATGGAAAATGACCCAATGAATGTGCCTATTCCTCTATCTCTCTCTCTCTCTCTATATATATATATATATATATATGTGTGTGTGTATATAAAGAACGTTGAACTTTAACATCAAGTCAGTAAGAATGAAGAAGAAGAAGAAAGAGATAGTTGAGAGAAGGAAGGAGAGAACGAGAGAGAAGTCACGAGAGAGAGAAGGGAGCACATTACTTGTTACCGCTCCTTTACTTCTTATTCAATAAAAAGGAACTAATTAGGGTTATGTTTAACCCCTTACATAAAGAGTCCAATAAGTATTTAAAATTCAAAGAACTACCTAATAATAAAGTTCCAAAATACAGAAAACTTCAAACCAATACATTTTCTCAACAAAGAAAACAGCAAGATTTTAAAGATTTCAAACAAAACAACTCAAGTCTACTGCAGACTGAAATAGTGCAACTGTGCAGTTCTGAACATGACTGCAGTAGCGTCTGTGCAGTTCTAACCTGACTGCAGTAGTGCAGTTCTAGTAGAACCGCATACTGCATTCACATATGCTGATAGCCTGATAATAACAATTATTTAGGAAATACTCAACATTATTTTCTGGTATGAAGCTCGGCAGTCGGTATAGACAGTCTGTTTTTAGGCATTTAGCATTTTAAGAGAACTAAAAACAAACAAACTATAGAAAATACAAGGGAAACACATAGTAAATGCACAAAGCTGCTGACGACGAACTGTTTTACATAACCGGAAAAAATCCATACAAGAAAACAATGCAGCATCAACAGGTAACATCATGCGAAAATGAAAAAGTATGACTTGATGATTGAAAACCATTAGTAATAAGAATAAAAAGAACATTGAAGCAGCGTACGAAAGAAGGAGAAGTCGACTCAATACCAATTGCTGGAGGGCAGGATGAAATCGCCAGAGATTTGAGGGCTTGACAGAAAAATGAAAATAGGGATTGCTGGAGGAAAACGATGCCCAGACATACACGAATGTGTCCAAGATGTTCAACAGATTGGGTACCTGCTGTTTCATTGGAGCTAACACCGGTCGACAAAAAAAATCACGGGAAAATATCACAGACAAGTCAAGAGAACTATCAACCCACAGATGTTGCCTAGAGCCCTCTACTCCATCAAGGGCTCTTATTTGCCAATGTATAGACATAGTAACAAAGAAAAAAGGAAAAAGGAAGCCCTAAATATTGGACAAAAAGATGACTTGCTCACTTTTGATCGAGTCCAGAAATGGTTGGATATGGTCATGGGTGCATTGACTGCACCGACCCATGTCCTGGCTGTGTCCTGGGCTGTACCTGTACCTGTTTCGGGTCGTATGGACACGGGTATGGCGCAGACAAAGGTGTCCATGAGACATAGAGCCACTCTCTTAGTTTCACAGTTTCAATCAGTATGACCTAAAAGTTTCATGTGTCATATGTAGATAAATGACTCATAATTTGTTAAAGGAATTCAAAACTTAAGAAGTGAGCAACTCTCACTCTCTCCCTATCCAATACAGACATGCACATCTTCCTCATTCGTATGCGGAGGCTTGTGGTTTCACACACTACTGGATTCTTTCTGATTATCCCATGACTGGAAATGGAATATAATTTTAGTACTCTAGGTGAAGCCACCACTACTTATTGAGTGGTTTTAAATGGACTAATGATTTGGCACTCTAGAAGAACTGAATGACCAAACATTCATGCTCTAATTGAATGCCGAAGATGAGAAATTTTTGGTCTTATCTATTGTTTGTGTTGCTACTTTCGTATGGTTTAGGCAGTTGATAACTTCCACATGTTCATCTAATTGAAGCATGGCATTTGTTACTGTGACATTTTCCAGAAACACATTTCTTTTTGCAACTGTTCATGGTATTTTTTTTTTCTTGTTGTGCATTTCTTTCTTTTCTTTAGTGGGACCTTTTTAACAGGATATTAATACAAATTACTAAAATGCATAATTTTGAAATTATGCATGCTTGAAAATGTTAATGGAAAGATGTCTAACTTAATAATCTTTTTGGGCTTAATGGTATCAAGTAGATATTGAACTGGTAAGTTTTGATGGATATTTCCCTGATTCATCTATATTCCTTGATGGACCAGAGTCACTATGTGTCTTTCAGTTTTTGATTGTAAAGACTAGCTGACATTTTTCCTTGATGAAATATGCTTTAGATGGTGGTCTCCAAAAACAGTTGCTGTGGTGACCGGAAGTAATAGAGGGATTGGATTTGAGATTGCTAGACAACTTGGAAGGCATGGTTTGCATGTTATCATTACATCAAGACACAGTGATGAAGGTCAAGCTGCAATGCTTTTGTTGCAAAAGGAAGGATTAAATATTAATCACCATCCATTGGATGTTCTTGATTCTACATCTGTCAAACTATTTGCTGAGTGGATTCTTGAGAATTATGATGGGCTGGATATTTTGGTAAGATAGATCTCATTCTTCCATTTAAGGCAGTGGTTGTTCCTTTGCGATGAAAAAGTTTATTTTTGAAATTCTTTTGAATTTTGAGCTGTTTTTATTTGGCTCAACACTTATGTTTGGAGCATAAACCGTGTATGTCATCTCCCATGTATGTCATCTCATAGCTAATACCAATCTTGTAAAGAGCATATCATAACATGCATTGGTTGTTCCAATAGTTACATTGTATTGTAACTGTTGAATAATATTTGTGTTAGGTGGTCTTTTGAATATTTAAGAGTTTTAGGAACAACTCTTTACAAACAAATGTTCCAGTAGTGGACTAATCTTGTAATTTGTTATCTTACCCTAATTCTCATTTAACATGAGAATAGGGCTGTCTATTGGAACAACGAAAAGAATTTCTCTCTCTCTCTCTCTCTCTCGCTCGCTCTCAGCCTCTTCTTCTCTCTCTTCTTGCTTCCAGCAACATGGTATCAGAGCCCAACCCTTCTTGGGACTGACACTTTCTTCTCTCCCTTGTCATCTTACCCATCTTCTTCCTCTTCTTCTGTTATCGTTAAGATTTTGTGGGTAAAACTTGTGGATCGTGCATATTGGGGCTTGATCTAGGGTTTTCTTAACAAAAGATGAAAACCCTAGATCGATGCCTTGTTGAAGTGGACGTGGTTGCAAAATAGCTAATGGTCCTTGTCGCTGGTCACTTCTACTAAGCGTGGGAACAATAGAGTATTCTTCATTGACGCTGGTCACTTCTGATAAGCGTGGGAACAACAGAGTCTTCTTCCTTGTCGCTGGTAACTTCTGCTAAGCATGGAAACAATAGAATCTTCTTCCTTGTCGCTGGTAACTTCTGCTAAGCTTGGCAACATCAGTAAGTGTTAAAAGTGACTTTTTATCATGTCTGTGGAATATATGATCAGTCTTCAAGTTGTGGCGTGGTAATAGCAGTAAGTGTTAAAAGTGATCTTTTATCATGTCTGTGGAATATATGATCAGTCTTCAAGTTGTGGCATGGCGTGGATGTTATGACTGATACATGTGAAATTAAACAAGGCATGAAAAAGATACCTACAATCAATGTTGTAAAAAGCGTATCGTAAGGTGTATCGTTCGGGCTTTAAGATACGCCGTATCGTAATGTATCGTAATGTATCGTAACCGTATCGTAAATTTTTTTAAAAAATTATTAATAAATCAGAAAAAATTTTAAAAAAATCGAAAAAATTATAAAAAAATCAGAAAAAATTAAAAATAACAAATTCTTCATAGAAAACTTGGTTGAGCTAATGATAGACTTATTATTGACATAAACTTACGCGTTCATCATTCATATTTCATACACATCAAAATTGAAAATTCATAAGTCATAACAATATCATTCAACAAAACTCTTGACTTGACTCTCATTCATGATTTATCATTGATCATTCATAATTGATAATCTTCATCATCTTCATCTTCATCTTCTTCTTCATCTTCATCGTCAAGAATTGGAAGATCTTCACCAACATATTCAGCACCAGCAGTAGCANTGGTTCTTCCTCAATCCATGGCTCTAGATCGTCAAAATTTTCCAAGCTAATAGGATCGAACTGAGATGTGTGCTTCCTTGCTGCTATTTTTTGTAATTCTCTATGTTACATATGAGAAAACTTGTTAATACTTGTTAATAACTTAATATATTGTACAAAAAATGTAAACATTAAGCTATATTACCTTTGTTTCAACCTCGTATTATATCGAACAAAAACAAGGTCATTCAACCTTTTATGTTCAAGCCTATTCCTTTTTTTGCTATGGATATGTTGGAATACACTCCAGTTCCTTTTGCATCCACTAGCACTGCATGTCTGGCTGAGGACTTTGATTGCAAAACGTGCTAGGTTTGGAGCATCAAACCCATACTTATTCCACCACAAATCTAAACGAAAATATAACAAATCAATATGAAAGTTTTAAAAGAATCAAATGTAACAAATGCAAAGTAAATTAAAAATTTCTATGTATTTACCTGGACGCAATGTTGTCCTGGCTCGAACGGCAGCAGGTAGTCCCATGTTCCGAAAACAAGAATCATATAAATCCAACTCTTTATGCACATCATCTTGTTCTTTAGAATCTGTCACTAACACGCCAATACAATCTAACAAACCATGCATGACTTCTCTGTCCTTCTTATATGTAGGAGAAAATCTAATTGCAGGATTTAGATAATAAGCTGCTGCATGAAGAGGTTGATGAAGCTGTTCAGTCAATCTTTTATCTATAATCTTCCATATGGGCATATATAACTTTTTCTTTGCCTTTAAGTTGTCTCTAATTGCCTCTTTTGCTTTGTCCATAGCCTCATATAAGTACCCTATGGAAGGTCTATCATCGCTGTGAGGACTTTCACTAATGGAACACAAATCTTCAATAACTTCACACATGATTCCCAAAATACGTTATTGAATACAATATCCACAACTAAAGAAGCATTTCTTTTACGAGCATGTGGATATGCAACCCATTCTTCACTAGCAAACATCTGTCTCAAAGGAGTTCTTTGTTTCACCACACTCTGCACAGTCAACACATTTGT